>LDKF01001562.1:0-35974 GCA_001026735.1 Rotylenchulus reniformis
CAACAAAAAAGACAGAAAAATTTCTTATCCCCGTGGGGACCCCGCGAAAATCTGTCCCCGTCCCTGCGAGGGTCGCCAGTCCCCATCCCCGCGGTGACCCGTCGCCGCGGGAATTTATGCAACCCTAATAAAAATATTACAACATTTGCACTTTTTTACTTTCGCCATAGCATCTCCTTCTGTTATGGCGACTGGTCTTTTGCGAATTCATGTGACGAAATGCAAAAAAAATGCAAACCAATTATCAAATCGCTAATGAAGAACTATGGCCATGAATGGAAATTTGATCATCAGAAAAAAAAATTCACTAGGGTTTATTCAAAGCAAAAATATAAGATAATAACTTTCTAAAATAAATTTTTTTTCTATTGTTGAATTTTTAATTCTAAAATATATTTTTTTTTGAAAATTTTATGCTTCTGAATTTTTTAAAGCAGGCCTCTGAAATTTTTTTTAAAAATCAGGCCTTTGAAATTTTATAAAAATCAGGCCTTTGAAATTTTTTGAAAATTTAAACCTCTGAATTTTTTTTAAATCAGGCCTCTGAAATTTAAAGAAACTAAGAAAACGGTCTAAAATTCCAAAAATTTCTCTGGCGACCCTTATCATTGTCAGGAGCGCCGGAAATTAATTCTAATTATAAATTTTAAAAGGATAAATTAGCACAATTTCTATTTAATTATTATTTCTATAAAATAGAATATAATAATTTAATATTATTAAAAAATATTCAGAGGTATTTATTAATGATTGTTGACAGTATTTGATAAGTAAAATACGTTAAGTCAATGAATTCAATAAAATAAAAAAAAATAAAGCTACCTCAGACAAATTTTAGTGAAATAAATCCAATAAAATTTTTATACAATATTTAAATAAATAAAATTTCTTGTTAAAAATCAAGCGATTACATTAAATTAATACTTCTTCCATTTTTATTATCTTTTTTAATTCAAAATTTATTGAAACTTAATTTTTAAAAAGTATAATCACAACAATGTGAAAGTATAATCACAACAATACGGTTATTGGTAGTGGCAAATTGGATAGATCACATCAAATTATGCATCATCCTTCATACATAATCCATCTACTAGAAAAATTAGCATCAGAACAGTGAGATAGGGTACAGCACAGAGAAATCATTGTAAGACCAAATAAACTTAATGATTATGGAGTGAGGTAAGATTTAAGTGTAAAAAGAAAAGAAAATTTTAAAAGGAGCATGGTAATTTCTTATATAAATTATCATAGAAATAAATTTTAGTACCTACTAATTGATAACCAAAATCAACCTGGGAACTATCAACTATAAAAATAATTATGAAACTTGCACAATAAATATGTATTCAAGAGCAAATATATGCGTAATCTCTAAACCTAATTGAAAGCTCTGAAGAAACATCAATATAAGAAATTTTAAATGAAAAATGTCAACGTAATTATTGGACAATTATAAAATTCAGAAATTAGATTTAAATGTTACTAAGTTAATAAGAAACATTTTAAATAATCCAAAATAAAAATTTTCACCTTTTAATCGTCGTACATGTATTCTTTAATAAAGAACTCATCTTCTCAATATAAAAATAATAGATACTTCCTTATTCAACAAATGAAAATAACATAATAATTCAAACAATGGGTCCGATTCGACGTATTATTTAAGCTAACCAAATGCATCTTTTTAAAAATAATTGATTATTATTAAAAAATTAATAAAATTAGTTTTAAAAATTAAATGTTAAAAAATTGTTAAAATATTTTTTAATAGAAAAAATAATTTCCTTACAAGAAATGATTAATTAAAATAATTCAAAAAATTTTCATATGATCGAATATTTAATCCTCTTATTATTTTACTAAATATTAATTTAATAAAAATATTAAAATTTTTTTAAATTAAATTGTATATTTAAAAATGAAAATTTTTTTGGAATATTTAAGAAATCAAAATCGAAAAATAATGAAAGTAATGAAAGAGGACCTCTTAAACCAATATGATTGTTTCCCAGATAATAAAGTTTCTCATAAAGAAAATAATATTTTGAATAATAAGATCTAAAAGACTTATATATTTTTTTATAAAAAAATAAAAAATAAAAAACGAAGAAAGCAAGAAGATTTATCAGAAGAAATTATTCTTTTTTTTTCAAGAGGGAACATCCATGTTATTGCTTCATATCAGAGTTTTATGTATTTTTTCAAAATCATTCAATATTTTAGTATAATTTTAATAAATTTTAGATGATATATTGATTCAAGCAAATTTTTAATAAATAATTTTGCATAATTTTTTTCACAGATATTTTTTTTCAAAGATAGATATGTATTTTTTCAAAATCATTCAATTAATCAATAAAATAATTTTTAAAATCATATTAATTTAAATTTTAAATTATTTTTTACCTAAATGATTTTCTATTTCTGTTTGAAATCAACAAAAACAAAAAGATTAAAAGAAAAATTTTATTTTATTAATATCTTTTAATATAAAAATAAGTATTCATAAAAATAATACAAATTAATAAAAAAAAATTCCTTATTTCTTAAATAAACGCCAAGCAAGACCAGATATTTTCATCAAGGCCTCATCCCATAAATAAATAATACACTAAAAATGATTTTTTTGTTATATTTAATTAATAATTTCATTAAAAATATAATTTGAATTTAATAATTATAAAAAAATTAATTTAATTTAGAAAATAAACTTTGATAAATGAAAGTGAAATCATGGCATAAATGTAAATATTAATTATAAAATTATAATATAAGAAAAATAATCAACCCATACTAGCTTAATTTGATTAAACTTTTGATAAAAACACATGGATTAACATTGAAAAACAATAATGATAAGATAATATAGTATAAAAATATATCATTTCAATAAAAAAACATTAAAATTTGCAAATTAAAAAAAATTGGTCTCTACCCTCCACTTGTTTAATGATAAAATTAAAAGATTGAATAATAAAGGAATATGATTATAACTTTCAGAAAAGATTAGAATTTTTCGAATCTTTAAAAAATTCAAATAATGCTAATATTCATTATTTGAATCAAATAACCATATTAATTCAAATAACTCTAATATTTATTCAAATCTTTAATTATTTTAGATTAAAAAAATTTATAGATATAATAATGGAGATGATGCAATAAAAATAATAATTATCAGATACCCAAATTTATAGTAAATTATGACTTTTTATTAAAATCTTTGCCTAAATTTAAATCCAAAAAATATATATTAAATGAAATAATGTTTATAATATTTTAAAATTATAATTTAAAAATTTAAGACATCTCAAAATTTTACTATTAATAAATTGAATAAGCTATATTCCTATATTCTCATCATTGTTAATTGATAGAACGCTAACATCACTTTCCTATTTCAGGAAAGTGATGGTGGCTATCCATGTGTGTAGTGATCTTCCTGTTTGGACTGGTGTCCATAAATGAACGAGTGGATATAAAACAAGAATTAAAAATAAAAAACATACCAACCAAAGAACAACTTCAAAAAAATTATATAAAGAGCACGTTTATTATTTCCCTTATATTATATTCACTTTATATTATGTATGCATACCTTTTCCAAACATTAATTAAATATTTTTTTCAAATTCATTTTAATATAATATTTAGAATGATTATTTTTCTTAAGTTTTATTAAATAAATAGTAATCTAATTTGGAATAATTTTTTTGTTTAAAACAACTTTCCAACATCATTACTATTTATTTTTTCATTTATTTTCATCCAAAAAACATTTGATAATTAAAATTTTATGTCTAAAAATGAAGTTTTGATATTTTTATTTTTTATATTCATTATATTCTTGTTTATGTTTTTATTAAACAATAAATATAAATTTTAATTAATTCCATAATATAAAAAATACAAGAAATCTATGTCATTTTTAAAGAAATTAAATTTTGAGGTTTTGTTCAAAAATCCGTGGTGTTCTAAAACCGATTGAGCCCTTGTAAAACATTAAACTAAATTTAACTTATAAAAGAATCAATAGAGGAAATAAAGATAAATGTTTATTTATTAAAGACTAGAAAATATATAAATCAAAGAAAACTCATTACATATGAGTAATTGGAATTCGATTTCTTAATTAAAAAATTTATTATTACCTTTAAAAATCGAATCTACAATAAATTAGATTAAATAAAAATTTTTAATTTTAAAATATTCTAATAATCAAATAACAATAAAACATCATTTTAAATTACTAATTTTCTAGTTAAATAAAAAAATTATACATAAAAAGAAAAAATTATGCATAAAAAGTAAATGTATAATTTAAACTTATTAATATATATATAATGTAAAAAATTGTGATGGTCAAGTGTCATCTGTTCAATGAAAATTTCTTTGGGCTAGTTTGTATATATTTAAAATAAAAGAAAAGAAAAAGTGTTAAATTTAATAAAATGGAAGCAAAGTCAAAAATAATATTAAATAATAATTGAAAGAAAAATTTATTAAAAAATATTTTTCCCATTAATTAAAATATTAAAAATTGATTGGTACTATCAAAGATTAAAAAAATATTTTTTACAAATTTTATTAATTCGTTTAAAAGATTTATTGAGGACTATAATTGTAACTTCATTTAGATGGTAAAATCAAAACCTCATAAATTCAAAGGATCAAAAAAAATTAGAATATTATTTCATTTTTAATATATTTTAATTAATCGAGACGTAAATCAATATCTTAGTACATCATATATGAGGGACATTACGCCTAAGGAATGCATGAAACTTCTATATCTAATTATTCCCTTCATTAATCTTTTTATAAATATTTAAAAAACTAATTAAAATTAATTAATTTATTACTTGATTTGTACTTTCTCATTTATTAAAATATAATATCCAATTTGGTAGTATTTCATTGCGCAAGAGAATTTACCAATATAAAATAAAAATTGGAAATTTTTAATATAGAGAAGAATTGACAAAGAAGATATTTAAGATGAATAAAATTCGAGGGAGCACATTTCTGAATCAATACAAATATAAATTTTGACACAGCGCGCCAAATGAACAAAATACTCTAAACCTATAAAATCGTCAAATTATTATTACGATAAAAATATATATTAAACATGAATAAAAATTTAGAATTCCATTATAAATATTTAAAAATAATTAAAATTAATTAATTTAAAATTTATTAATTTACTAATTAAAATTAATTAATCTTAAAAGTAGATTCTGTTTTTAATTTATTAACTGAAAAATATAAAACTATTAATTATAAATATTGTTCCGAAAAGAAACAATGATTAATATGGATTACATTATTAATAAAAATTATTATATAAAACAGATTAAAATAATTGATTTAAAATATCTTTTTTTCTTTAAAAATAATAAATCCTATTTTTTGGTAGATTTAATGCACAAAAAATAAATAATTCATATAAAATGAATAAAATTTATCTTTTTCAATTAATCTAGGAATATTGGCATATTAAACTTAATAGATTTTCTAATTATAAATGGATTGATCATAAAAATTGAATTAATAATATTGTATCTTCTATCAGCCTTTTATCCAACTCATCAACAAGCAAGATAATTAGTTATTTTTAATAATCATATCAAAATTAAAAAAAATCATATAGAATCGCAATTTTGCTACAATGCAACAACGTATTAATATGATTTTATATTATATAAAAAATTAATTAAAATGATTTTTAGTATTTTTTAATAATTATTAGTATTCATTAATTATGTACTTAGAAATCTAATTTCTAAGTATTTATTCAATTAGCAATTATTTTATTCAATTAGCAATTAAAAATTAAATTTTACTCTTTTAGATTATTTATATAAATTATTTTAATATATGTTAAAATTTTTAAACTTCTTAATAAGATTGGGTCATGCTAGTCATTGAAATTTTAAAACAATATATCACATAATAATATACTTCGCATAAAAAATTTCAATCTACTCCAGTCATTTGAAAATTTTCTGTCCGATAACACGAACTGGCATACGGGCCCATGGCCCTGGTCAGATGGGCCCTGTTCAGTGATTCTTTGATTCAACAGTTGACCCAAGGAGTATCGCCGAAGAGCGACGGATCGTTCGGCTGACTCATCATCCATATGTTCTCGCCTTCGGGGAAGAAGTTACCAATATTTATAGATCTTGGACTGATTTAAAATATATGACCAAAATGGAGATTATATATATCAAAAAGTAATATGATATATAAATTAATAAATTTATTAAAATTCTTTTTTTTTAATTAATAATTTTTTCTAGCAAAGTAACTTGCTAAGATATTTAATGATTTCTTTAAGATATCATCGTATTTGAAGTTTAAATTATGGAAAACTTTTATTAAATATGAAAAGATATTATATTAAAAAAATAATTTAAGAACCTTTTTTAACTAATTATTTTTTAAATTAGAAATCGACAATGTTAAACCAATGGCTTTAATAAATTTAATTAAGATGCATATATGGTATTTACTTTATTTTATGATGAACTTAATTTTTCTTCAATTTTAATGTTTAAAATAACATTAAAAAGAACAAAAATTATTTGAATTAATTACAATAATTATAATTGACAATTTACAATAAAAATAAAAAAAATATTCAAAAAATTTCAAAAAAGTTATCATGAGAAATAAATTAAAAATGAAAATTAAAACATAAATAATGGGATTTATTTGTAATTCTTATCAATGTTAAGATTTTTTATATTTTTTTAAATTGCAATTTTTGAATAAAATACCAATTTCATTCTATAAATAACAAGATAAAGCAATATGGAAAGAATTAACTCAGACAAAAAATTGAAAAAAATAATGATGAAAAAAATTTCTAAAACAAAAATAAAATGAAATTATTGCTAAAAGCAAATAGAAAAAATTAGATATTTATATAAATTAATTTTTTCTATATTTTACCAAACATTAAAAATAAATATGGCAAATGATAATAAATTAATATTTATGATCCAAACGGAAGTTACAAATCCAACAAAAAAGCACAAACTCGATTTCTGATCAAACCACAGGCGGAGAGAATCCCGAAATGACAAGTCCACAAAATATAATTTAAATTTGAAAAATAATATTATGCTTAAATAACATTTTTAAATCAATAAATAAAATTAATATTCATTTTTGCACCTTTTAAAAACATTCTCTAAACCTTAAAAATATTTTTGTAAATTTAAATTTAATTTACAAAATTCATTTTGTGTATACAATAATTATATTTATACGATAACAATATGCATTATTAAATTGTCGATATAACCTAATTAAAAAAATATTTCTTTTTAAATTTCTTAAAAATTTCATTTAATTAATTAATTCCATCAAAAAATTTATTCATTCCATATTCATTTAATTAATCCCATCAAAAAACATCAAAAAAATTTATTCAATTAATAATATCTCATTAAATTTTATTAAAATATAATTAATAAAAAATACTATTTTTCATTTTTTATAAAATTCATTAAAAATATAACTTATTAATATAATGAAAACTATAATACAATTAAAATAAATTGAAATAAGTCTTTGGTTATTTTCACTCTAACAAGGGAGCATAAACATATTTAATCAAAAATCAATTGTTGTATTATTGAAAATAACAAATTTATTATTAAATCAAAAAATAAAAAGTAATGCCAAATTTATTAATTATTTTTTTTACCAGATAAACATTTATATAAAATGACACCAAAATCAAGAACAAAGATTTCCAGCTTCGATTTATCATTTCCTTTAAAAGATAAATGAAATTAATTTTAAGAATTTATAGTAAAATATTTTTTGAACTTAAGTTATATTAAAATGTGAAATAGGTGTTATCAGAACCTATTTTCTAACTTTGGTAAAAAAAATATAAATCAAATTCGACCAACAGTAAATGTTTAAAGGAAATCTGCTATCAAGAAAATAATGATAAAAACAATTAGCATATGATAAAAAAATAAATATTCTGAAAATTTTAATTGAGCTTCATTTAATATCATTAAATAAAATGAACTTAATATATCTTATCCATAAATAATAATGATAATAACAAGTAAAGAAAAAATATATAAGAATATGACTAATATAAAAAATATAATTATTCAGTTTAATTTTATAAATTTTAAACCGTTAAAAATTGTTAATACTATTTAAACGTAAATGCTGCAAATAAATTTATAATTTTTTATAATTAAATCAATTATTAATTTTGTGATATATAAAAATTTAAATCATAATTTATTAAAGATGAAAAAAATATGATTATATATAGTTAAATTTGCAAAAGCTTACAGGTTCTGAAACAACCAATACGTTTATTAACATTTATTATTATTTTTTTATATTTATTATTAAAAAAATAACTTAAAATATAAATAATGTTGAAATCATAAAATAAGTTAAAATTTTCCAAACAAAAATTTAATAAAATATTTAAAAAGAAACTTACTCAATAAATAAATATATTATAATATAAAATCGGGATTTATAAAATATTTATTTTATAATAAAAATAAAACAAAGAAGAAAATTATTTTAATAATTAAGATAAAAATTAAATAAATGTATTGCTATCTAAAAATGACTTCTACCGTTGAACTAGAAAAAGAAAAGAAAAGAATGCAAAAATGGAAACTTTTTCAGAAATTTTCATTTGATAATAAATACTGAAAAAATGACTTCATCCAAGGATGCCATTGAAGAATTACACTTGATTTTCAAGGAACAGAAGGCCCAAACTGGTAAAATTTAAAGCAAACTTTTCATGTTGAGAATTAAATACAGCTATATAAAAGAAAAAATAAAGTAATAATCTCATTATTGTTTGCACATCTTATTAATCAATATTTACCTTTTTTGATTTATATTTTTAAGTTTTTGATTTATTTTAAGATTAATTTATTCACGTAAAAAATTTAAATATAAAAAAGCATAAGATAAAAATAATCATAAAAAAGGATTTTTAAGTAAAAGCTAGGATAATTGTTTTAAATAAACAAGGTATAGAAAAAAAAGAAAAGCTTATAATTTGAAACTTTATAGAAGAAAATAATAAAAAATAAAAAATAATGATAAATTTTAAAAAATAATTGATTAATAAATCGATAAAAATATTAATTGATTGATTGATATACTTAATTGTTAAATAATATTTAATATGTTACTATTTTTTACTTTTTTTTATTCGTTTTGCCGAATTGTTAGATCCAGATCCGCAAGTATGCCTTTTAAGTAAGTAATTTTCATAAAATAATTAGACAAAATAATTAAAGGCAATAATAATCCTAGATCCACAATCATTCCTTTGGAAGTTATATTCAATAAAATAAATATAACATAAAGTTTTGGATATAAAGGTAGTGATAATCATTACGGCATATTTATTCTTTCCTCAAATAATTACAATCTTAATTAGACTGCTTTATTTTACATAAATAATTCATTGTTTAAAATAATTGATTATTTTTTGAAAATATCCATGAAAATTACTAAAAATGATCCGCACATAAATATAAGAAAAATCAAAATCTATAGTTTCCCAATAAAAAATAAAAACATGTAAGCGCAAACCAAAAGAATCTCATTATTATCTTATTATTAAATAATCATTAATCGTTTAAAACGGAATTTTTACTGTGTAAATTATTTAAAAATATCATTTAATTTTTTTTTGAAAAATAACCCTACTAATAGGGCAAGATAAAAGATTTATATTTATTCGATTATTATTCAATTTTTTCGATCTTTTATGCGAGTCAAAAAAATAGGTTAAAAATATTAAATCCAGAATGATTTTGAAAATAAAGAAAAAGACATAAATCAACAGTTCAATGTTTATGTTTATAACTAATTATATAATAAATAATTGTTGTAGCAAACTAAATGAACAATGTAATCTTTTTAAAAAATAAAAAAAATACAAATCTATTCACAATAAATTTCATCTGGTTAGTATGACATCGATGAAGAAAATAATCAGTTACTTGTTTTCGTATCTTTCATTTATTGCATTAGATAAAAATGAAAAAAATTAAAATTGACTTTAGTGAAATGTATAACCTTCTAAATAAAAAATTACAATTAAATATTTTTAATTAATTGATATAATTAAAATTATTTTGTTTTTTATTTTAAAAATTGGTTTTTAATTATTTATTTATCCTTTTAAAAAAATAATATCAAATTTTATCTACCTAAATTTAATTTTAATTTGTTTATGCACACTACTAAAGCAGACACTCTATATAATGCTGGCTGCTGGCATGCATGCGTAAATTATCTAGCCCACTGCTAGGTTCATTAACAGAAAGAAGTGTGCGTGGGGATTATAAATTATTGTGCATTTATTATGAATAAATTAAATAGATATAGGAATAAATAACGCATTAAAAATTATTAGATCTCTGCTAAAATGACAATATTTTGTTATTTTATTATAATTTTTAATTATATTTTCTATAAAAAGCAAAAAATTTTCTATAAATTTATGTATGTATATTGTCGAAATTTTTAAAAATTTAAAATTTTAATAAACAAAAATAATTAACACTTTTAATTTCACATACAATAAATATTAAAAATACATAATAAATGAAAATAACTGACCTTATCTTTGTACAATATTTAGTTATTGCAACATGAAAAAAGACTTGAAATTTTTCGTTTAAATTTTTTTATTAAATGATGTTTATAAAATATAGAAATAAATTATCATTCAATTAAGTAAGCTAGTAACAATAATGAATATTATCATTTTTACAATTAATATCTTTTAGATAACCAGAACTAAAAAATTTATTTGAAAAATCATTCAAAATTAATTCAATTATTTATGTTAAAGAATATAATGTTACGAATATTTAATTAGAAGAGGAGGAGAGGAGGTGAAAAACTTGAGGGCCATATGGGAGACTGCTAGAGGGGACCAAGAAGATGATACTCCGTCGAGTTCCAAGCACTCTGCGTCTTTTACTGGCCGATGCACCATCCACCACCAGTGCCACCGCAAGAATCTTATAAATTTTTGGCATTTTATAATTATTTAAATTTTTATTTGATGTTTTACATTTTAAATGTGATAGTCAATTTTTTTGATTTTTTAATTTATTACGCATATAATTTCTTTTTGTTTAAAAATTTTTCCTTATTTCATTTATTTGATATCTTTTATTCCCAAAAATTATTATCAACATTCATTTATACATTATAATCATTTAAGAAATTATTTTTTAAAAGTTTAAAAATAAAAAATTCATTATTTTATAATTTTTTTTTACATTTTAAATGTAATAGTCAATTTTTTTGATTTCTTAATTTATTTCGCATCATAATTTTTTTTGTATAAAATTTTTTTCTTATTTCATTTATTTGATATCTTTTATACCCAAAAATTATTATCAACATTCATTTATACATTATAATCATTTAAGAAATTATTTTTTAAAAGTTTAAAAATTCATTATTTTATAATTTTTTTCATCTCTCCATTGATATAATTTTATTTGTTTTAAAGTGTTAATATAAATTTATACTTTTAAAAATTTTATATTTTTCTTTAAAAATTTTATTTCTTCTATTCTACCCTCCTAGTCTCTCTTATTTTCGGCTATGTTCTTTTAATTATATTTATAATTATTTTAATAATCAATTATTTAAATAATGTCACACCGGCTTAAAGAAATCGGTATTCGTTCGGCATTCGGGACATCTTGGCTTAATTAAGCCAGTCGATAACGAGGTTTCCTGTAGCTGACGCTCAACATCTGAGCGCACGTGGGCATCAGCGCAGGCAGCACAAGCGGATGTTTTTATGATCTAATAATTTAGCAATAAATTTTTATCAACTATATCCTTGATTCTATTGTCTATTTAACATTTTTATTAAATATTGTTTTTCTACATACAATTTATTCAATGTCTTTTATTTTAAGAAGTTAAATTTTTTATTCGAATATTTTTGCTTTACTTGTTTTCTTACTTTTCATATTATAAGTACCTATATAAAGGCTCAAAGGCTAATTTGCTAGCTTAGTTTCGATATTCTTTTTTTTTTGATTACTTTTTCAATTTTTACAACCGACAATAGCCGAAAATGGAGGAAAAAATCCATTAAGAACAACCTTTATTTGCCAATTGATGGCAAAGTCGATAAATCTTTCGCACCCCATTCGAAGTCAGTTTGGATTCTTTTTTACATAATCTTATATTATTTTTATTAATTATCTTCGTTTAAATTTAATTATGTAACATGCTACGCTTTAAGTATCAATCAGCTATCCTTCGCTCTTGATGCTAATTCAATATAATAAATGATTAAACAACCCCAATCAAAATTAAATACAAAATGATAGAATATTATTTTATAATAAAATTTAATTATCTATTTTATGAGAAATTTTATTTTATAATAAAATTTAATTATCTATTTTATGAGAAATTTTAATTTAATCCGTTAACTTTATTATTTTTGTTATTTTTTATAATCTGATTAATACAGAGATTCGCTTAAAATGTATTATTCATGTAAGAATAATTAATTGCAAAATTCCAATTAATAACAAAATATTTTCATTTATTGATACAATTTAATTCAATGTTATCTTTATGTATTCGCCATAGTAATTTTTGTTTTTTCTATCTATTTTTGTTGTACAGAATAATATTTATTTATAATAAATTGTTGGCATATTTTATGGTAAAATATTTTGTTCTCCCTATTAACTATTATTTATTAACTATTATTTATTAACTATTATCTCTTATTAATTATATTATTTTCTTGCAATTACTTTAATGATTTTATTTTATTTTTCTCAGAGTTTATGACGTTATAGGCTTTTACTACAAATTAGACAAAATATTAATAATTAATGATGAGTAAAAATAATATTAAAAGAAGCAATATCGAATAAATAATTTTTATAAATTCAATAGCATCATGAAAAAATCATAAAAATATATTTATAAGTCATGCAATAAGAAAATAAAAAAGTGACAAAACATTAAATCAATTTAAATAAAAAAAATTTATTTCCAAAAGGATCATTTAAGAATAATAATCGAATTATTCATGAGAAAATACCAGAAAGTAAATTAAGGGTTGAACAAATAAAAACTAATCTAATGTGAAAGAAAATACCAAGGCTATGTTATTTTCTTTTTTTATTTTTATCTGTAAGTTTTTTTCTGTATTTTTTTTTTATTATTTCAGTTGACATTTTTCAGAATAATTTTAAATCTTTAAAATATTTTTACTTTTTAATCTTAAATCATTATTATAATGAATGCATATTTGTATTTTCCAAAGAAATTCCTATTACAAATTAATTTTTTATTGTTATTGGAAGCAAAAAATTTAAAGACTTGGTTTTTTGTAATTTAGTTAAGTCTAGAATTTTTCTATTATTTTTCTAATTTCACATATATGTTTTTTAAGAAATATAATATATGAAAGTTATTGAGCTATTTTAAATTTTTATTGTTATTTTTTTAATTATTTTATTGTAATAATCATATTTTTTGAACATTTATTTGAAGTGTTAAGAACCATAATGATATTTATCAAAGCCTCTAACTCAACCTAGTGTGGTTAAACTCTTAGATATAATATGTTACTGCTAAAAATTATTGTAATTATTTTTTGTATTATTATTTGCACTAAATACTTTCAAAATTTTATGTATTAAATTTTCTTTATAAATTTCAATCATTAAGAAATTTTAATTTTTTTAAAAATGTTAATATTTTTTCACTTTTTTATTGATTTTTTTCCTTTAAAAATTATTCATTCACTATCTTTGAATAATTTAAATATTATAAGCGAAATTGGATGAACAATTCTAGAATAAAATTTAAGTTAAATTTAAATAAATATTTTTTTACTTATCAGCTGTTTTTATTTTAAAAAGGCGTTTAAAAAACTTTTGATTATCTCGGTACCATTCCCTGTTTTAAACTCAATGTTATTTACACACCTATGTTTATTGTTTATTGGTCAAAAGTGTACATCTGGTTTCGAAAAAAGATAAGATCAACTAAAAATATATAAATTTATGGATCTTTTATAATTAGATAATTAAATAGAGAGAGGCCTAGGGGGGATTATGGATGCCCTTTCCTAACCATTAAAATGTAGCATTTGCTCATTTTTGATCCCAAAAATGTGCTAAAATGTGAAAATTGGGTTGAATTGGATTTTTTGGTCCGGGTCTGTCAATCCCGAATTAGACCGTTTTTCTTAAGAAATGATGGATTTTGCGGTTATTTTACAAAATTTCAAAAATGTGACCAAATGTAGAATAGGACCAAAATGGTAAAAATGTGATATGATAGCCAAAAATGTGGCATTGATCAAAAATTTATTCTGCACATTTCACACTACTTTTCACTTTATCAAGCAATTGGTCAGAAATAACTATATCATATGCTTTTTTTGATGATAAAAGAATGAAGAAATAACCAATGTTGGGAATTGGATTTTTTGGTCCGGGTCTGTCAATCCCGAATTATACCGTTTTTCTTAAGAAATGATAGATTTTGCGGTTATTTTACAAAATTTCAAAAATGTGACCAAATGTAGAATAGGACCAAAATGGTAAAAATGTGATATGATAGCTAAAAATGTGGCAAATGCCACATAAATGTGGCAAAAAGCAACTCTGGTAGGGGTTGATTTATATTGTTAGATACCTGTATTCAATTATAAAACAAAATTTGAAAATACTAAAAATAAATTAATATTTCAATGATGAGTAAGTTAACCTTATTTCTTAGTTAGGTATTATATATTATTATGAAGCTCTATTTTGAATGTTTCATCATTAGGTTCAGTTAACTTTATTATTAAATTATTTAATTTTAATATTTTTTTATTATTACGGTACAAAAATAACTTTGTCGATTTTATATATGTAATAAGAATTAATAAATTCACTTATATGTATTATTTGATTTGACTGTTCTCTTATTAATAATAATATATACATATGCTTTTTAGTAGATATATAAGAAATTTTTTAATATTAAAAAATTAATATAAATAAAAATAATTACCTTTTTCCCATGTTAATTTCGTTAACTATGGATTCTATTGGGTTGTAACATAAGTAATTTCCGAAATTTTCAAAATAATTTTTCTCTACCTTTTGGACAATTTTTCGTCAAAATTTTTATAATATATTAAGGTAAGAGATTAAGCATTATAATATATAATAAAAATTGATCCATTATAAAATAAAAGTTTTTAAAATCATGTATTTTAAAATTAACATGATTTCACGATTATATTAAATTTCTTTCAAAAAATTTGAATCTAAATAAATTTTCTCTAATTATTTCTGGTTATGTTCTTGGATGATCATACTTTGTATCCCTACAATTAAAATTATCCGATTAATTTAAAAAATTAAGTTTTTTATATAAAAATAAATAACATAAGAATTATGAAAATCTGATTTTTCCAAAATATAATGGCAAATAAATCGTAAGCAATCGATCATTAAAATGGAGAACAATCTTACTACTATATTAATAAAATAAGAAAAAAATTATAAAATTAAATCTAAGAAAAATATTTATGACTAAATACCATAGGGCTTTCTAGGTAATATCAACCACGCGAATGTAAGCCACGTAAATTGAAAAAACGATTTCAAATTTTTTAAAACTTTTTAATCGGAAAATTCCGTTTATTCAAAATAATCTACAAACATTTTTTAAAATAAATATATTTAATTAAACATGTATAGTTTAGTCCTTTAGATGAAAAAGGATAATTCTTTTAAGAGACTTTATNGTCGCGCCACGGCAGAAGCAGAAATGGAGCAAGAAGAGGGGAAGGAAGGAGAAAATGGGAAAAAGAATCCTGAGGCCGTTGATGAAGAGCATTCTGAAGAATCAGATGCTAATATTTTGAAGAAGGACAAGAGGGACCGAGAACTGTATGATCCTCAAGAATAAATTACTAATTAAAATTGTTTTTTATTTTTAGAGAAGAACAAATCACCGAAGCACTGATAAGGAAATGCGCGCGCTGTGGCTTGCCCTTTATGAAAGATGGCGGAAGCAATAGGGTGATTTGCCATTGTGGCATGACACAATGCTACATTTGCCGCCAGAGTAACATTGACTACGATCACTTTTGCCAGTGAGTTAGCAGTTTATTTTTGTTTAAAGTTTTTATTATTTTAATTTATTTAGCGAAATATTCATAAAAATATGTCTTTAAAGATATTTTTCAAAACTAATACTATTTTAGGCCAAAATCCTTAATATAAATGTAATAAATACCAATAAAAATTATTTTGCCTTTTTTGCAATTATCAAATATGTTTGGCATGAAACAAAATTTATAGTTTTATCCCGGTGTCTTTAAAAAATATGTAGTTCTATCCTAGGTTTTTAGCAAGAACTAAAATATATAGTTCTATCTCGGTATCTTTAGCAAAAATAAAATAAATTCTATCCCGATGTCTTTAGCAGAAAAATAAAATATGCAATTCTAGGTTTTTAGAAACTAATAATCCCATACTTAGTTACCCTTGATTCATGATATATTGGGTTGTAACATAAGTAATTTCCGAAATTTTCAAAATAATTTTTCTCTACCTTTTGGACAATTTTTCGTCAAAATTTTTATAATATATTAAGGTAAGAGATTAAGCATTATAATATATAATAAAAATTGATCCATTATAAAATAAAAGTTTTTAAAATCATGTATTTTAAAATTAACATGATTTCACGATTATATTAAATTTCTTTCAAAAAATTTGAATCTAAATAAATTTTCTCTAATTATTTCTGGTTATGTTCTTGGATGATCATACTTTGTATCCCTACAATTAAAATTATCCGATTAATTTAAAAAATTAAGTTTTTTATATAAAAATAAATAACATAAGAATTATGAAAATCTGATTTTTCCAAAATATAATGGCAAATAAATCGTAAGCAATCGATCATTAAAATGGAGAACAATCTTACTACTATATTAATAAAATAAGAAAAAAATTATAAAATTAAATCTAAGAAAAATATTTATGACTAAATACCATAGGGCTTTCTAGGTAATATCAACCACGCGAATGTAAGCCACGTAAATTGAAAAAACGATTTCAAATTTTTTAAAACTTTTTAATCGGAAAATTCCGTTTATTCAAAATAATCTACAAACATTTTTTAAAATAAATATATTTAATTAAACATGTATAGTTTAGTCCTTTAGATGAAAAAGGATAATTCTTTTAAGAGACTTTATTTTGACTTCTTTATTTCATTAATTTTAATTTCATTTTTCAATTGCAATAATCAATTAATTAAGATCATTTATAAATAGATATATGCTAGGACAATATAATGATATGTATATATTTGAAGTTGGGTTTATAAAAATAAAGTAATAAAATATTTAATTTATTTGTGATTTTCGGAAATTACTTATGTTACAACCCAATATATAACATTGCATTTCTGATATATTTTTTAATAAATTCTTTAAACTTATTAAAAATAAAAATATTTAATTATTGCTATTAATTTTGTTATAATATTTTATATTTTGATGAACCCTTCAATACGAGTTAGTATAATCTTTCGAAGCACACGACTATAGAGTATCAGTGCTATAGTTATCAGTTCATTGTCAAATCGTCAATTTAATCCTAAAATGATTTTCTCTTATTAAATTTTAATTTTTAATTTTTAAGATATTTCTTATTGTGTATATCTTTTTTCTAAAGTAAGAATGTTAAAAAACATTTAATAGTGCACTAAATAGTAGGATTAATATTTTAAGTAGAGTTATTAAGAGGATTTTCTTATATTTAAAAAATTTAAATGGGATAATTTTATTTAATAATATATTATAAAAGAGATAATATTTTGAGCACTTCATTCTTTTATTACTCAATTTTCAATTTATTATCATTAGACTGAATTACCAAATATACTTGGTGTGTACATTGCCTTTTTGATGTATAGCTGAATAACCAGAAATAGAAGTGTGACCTTTCTTGCACCATGGTGTATAAATCTTTTAAATTATTTCAATTAATAATAAAAATTTTATAATAGTTTAAAAAATTTAATTTCTTTTTCTTTTGAAATATTATTTCATAGTATAAATAGTTAATTTTTTTTTGAATTTTTAACAACATTATATCTGAAAATTTTTATTAGTTGACTATAATTATCTAATGTTTTATTTTCAATTTTATCATTTTTATTTATTTTTTTCTATTTTAGAGTAGATTTTTTATTACAGTTTAAAATATTTTTTTATTTTTTTTAATAGATATCAATTTAAATCGAAAAGTTTAATTGTTTTTGAATTAAGTTTTTATTTGAATAGATTTATTTATTTTTCAATTAAAACGATGGTTCAAATATTGATAGTTCCGAATCTTCAATTATTTCATAGCTTACTTCCATAGAAAAGACTTTGAAGAAAATTTCCATGGTATAGGAGAATCATGTCAGGTCGAAAAAACGTTGTAATATAAGTTAATTTATTATTTTCTACTAATATTTTATTGTCTTATCTATTTTTGCATGAAAGACAGCTATTTAATTTTAATTATTTAATATTTTAAAATTTCATTTATTATGATAAAGGATGCACTGAAAGATTTTCCACAATTTACTCACTGTTTACCTGTCTTTTATATATATTTTTTAACTTTTTAATATATTATATATATATTTTTTAACTTTTTAATATTAAAAGATTTTATTTTTAAAACTTAAAAACTAATAGAGTTTTTTAATTTTATTGCACGGTAATTTTGCTTCTGTTATTTTTTAATGATAAAAAATTGTTAATAATTTTTTATTAATTATTTTATTTGTGTTGAGAAAAAATGTTTGCGATTATTTTATTCGTGTGATCTAAGCGTAACCAATAATTATTTTTGGTGGAGTAACCAGAATTTTATCCACTTTGTTTCATAAAAATTTTAAAAATTATTATTCTTTGTTTGAAAATATTCTTTTTATTTTAGTCTTTAGTAGTAATAATTTGTTAAAAGTGTTATTATTATAATTTTTTAATATAATTACTTAGGGTGTAAACTAAGTTCTGACGCCTATTCATATAGATATTTTAAAAAATTCATAACATTGGTATTTAGCCATCAATCTTGATGATTTTTTTTTATTTTGTAGAACAAAATGTTCTATATTTGCTAAAAAAGAGTATTATTACTAAACTTCAAAAAAATTGTGATTTTTTTCTCAATATACTCCAAATTGAAATTTTATCATATTTTTTCATGGTCTCTAGCTAAACTACTCCACAGAGATGGAATAAAAAATCAGCGAAAAAAGATAGCCCAAAGGATGCTCTTTTATGTCACAAAAAGAAAAATTTCAAAAAAATTAACGAAGGCTAATATGGGGCCTCCAAAATCACCTAAAAATTAGGGAAATTTCTTGGGTCAAAATGAGAATCTCAACTTTGAGACTTTTTTAGATGCTAAAATCATTTAATTCTATAGTATTATGCCATAATAGGTCATAAAATTGTGAGAGAACAGTGAGAGTTTTTCAATTGCTAATATCATTTTAATTCTATAGTATTATTCCTATTATTCCATAATAGGTCATATAACTCAAAAATTCCATTTTCATGGTTTGTTTTGGTCCTTTTAGTGAAGATTTGATTTTTTAGACGATATACCCAAAACCAATGTTTCAAAAATGGCTCCCTAGAAAAATGGTACAGTTAAGCTGGAAAGCTCATTTTTATCCAGAATATCCATCAAATTGTGCTCTATCAGAATAGCATTTGAATTGGTCCTTTAACCATTTCTATTGTTGAGAAAAATTTAGTTCAATTTGTTCATATCGAAAATGACCTCAGGTTGTATTTAGCCTCCAAACTCCCTTGAATTTTAAGCAGGGAGCATTGATTTTTTACACAAAATATAGCAACATATCATCGATTATAGATGACATTTGTATTATTAATTGGGTTTAATGTGATTTTTTAATAAATATTTTCTTAAATTAATGAATAGGCGTCAAAACTTGGTTTACACCCTAAGTATATGGTTTAATGATAAGTTAGATAGATAGAGAACAATAAGTCAGCGGCCTCGGCCTAAAAGGTCATTAAGATCATGAAAGAAGCAGCAGTAGAAACTGCTAAGTTTGGTGAGAGGAATGAGTGAAAGAGACGGAGAAGTGATGCGCGGTGGTTGGCACTGCCAACCACCACAAAATCTCGAATTGGCAGTCTTGGCTCTAAAAGAACTATTGGTATGCCCGCGGCCATAAGAAAACATTTTTTATTTGTTATTTTCTTCGTTTCAAGGTTGGAATAAGGGTTACCACTAGAGAGATCGATCTCGAAACGAGATTCTCGAAAAATCTCGATTCGAGATTTTTCGAGAATCTCGAATCGAGACTCTCGAAAAATCTCGAAAAATCTCGTCTCGATCGGGTCTCTAGTTACCATCCCTCCTATAATCAAAATAGAAATTTTATATTGTGTTAAAATATTTGAAGCAATAATTCTCTAGTGATATCGAGGGGTTCGGATTTATATCCGCAACAATTTTTAATATAAAATTAATTGAATTTAAATAGCTAAAAAATCATTTTTTTGCTAGTATTTAAATGATTTTTTAATATATTAAATCATATTTTATATATTCAAAATAAATAATATATTTAATATTAACTGTATTAAAAACTTAATATAACACATAATCAATAGAATTAAAATAATAAAAAATTCACAACAACCAACAACTCAACTAATGGAAGGAAAACAAAAACTAAAATTCAATGGGATAAAATGTCATGAATTGGCTAAAATTTCACATTATTCAAATCAAAGTTCCTAATATTCCACAACTATGGCCCGGCAATTGTTAGCGGCCGCAGGCCGGAATTGTTGAATTAGAGAATTGGGGAACGTCCTTGATAGAGGAAATTTCGCGCATTACGGGTTACGTCATTACCGGTTACGGGTACGGGTACGGGTTACGGCGTTCGCGCATTACGGGACACCGCATTTTGGGGGGAATAACTTTAAATTGTTTTTTAATAACGCAATGGGAGCATTATTTGTCGTGGTATGACTTTTGCAGACCCGACTTTGCAGATCACCTATAAGTAGGCTTAATCGAACCCTAGAAATTAGCTACAAAATAAGACTAGGCTCATTTGAATACGACCAGTGTGAAAAAGTTATGGCCAGATTAATAATTTTGGCCAAATTCACAGTATTTTGGCCATAACTTTTTTCATAATGGACCAATTTAAATGGGCTTAGGCTCTTTTTATAGGTAAATTTTTGCTCTATTTTCACACAACAAACTCGTTTCTATAGGCTTTGTTTAAACAAAGTTAGGATCAGCAATCAGCAAATAATGATCTGCAAATGTCGGATATGCAAAAGTCGTCACGCCTTTGAGACTGAATTTATTTCAGCATTTTTAAAATGTGGCAAAATTTAAAATAATAAATAAATTTAATGATGAACGAAAATCCTTTTATCTATACAATCCTCATCTCTTTCCTGAGTCATAAAATTTCGATATGAGAACAAAATATACATTTTTAAATTTTTTTATTAAAAAGTTTAAAAAGAAATCATACTTTATTTTTCCAATTAAATCCATTTAACTCTGTCAAAAAGGGTGGCATCTTCTGTTAATTCACATTTTGTTAGATGTTTATTAAATCTCTTGTCAACTGCGGATTTTTTTAATTCACATTTTAGATATATAAAATTTTTCACTATAAGTCTGATGCCTACCATAAAAAAATTATTCCTTAAATTATAATTTTAAGATTTAAAAAAATATAAAATTTTTATAAGCTTTTTTTTTCCTTTTTGCTCAACCATCCGATCCGGCTCCGTTTTGATAAATATTGGCAGGAAAAATTAGAATCTTTGTCTAAAAATATAAAATAAATTATGGCAAAATGCCTGGATGCATTCGATTAGGGGATTGAATGAAATTGATAAACGAGATTTTTACTTTTAATATTAAAAGATTTTTATAATATAAAATGATTATATTTTATAGAAACATTCCGAATTATTAGGTTACAGATTAGTTGAATAAGTCGAAAAGATGCGGTTTTGATGAATTGTCTGAAAATTAATCACTTACAAAACAAAATTTTATGTAGTAAAGATACATAACTTCTATTTTTCTACTTTCATAATCTCACTGAATGATATATTAAATAACAGTTCAATACCCTATGATATGGAATAAATATTTTCCTGATTCCGAAAATAAGGATCCCAATCCCATACTACTCTGGCTTTTAAACATCAATAAATTGTCAAAAGTCCTGGAAATTTTTTTATTAAACTGTGTTAACCCAAAGTATTAAAAGGCAAAAGTTACAGAATTTCATGCTGATTCCTGTGGTATTAATTTTTTCTATCAAAAATCGAAAATTAAAAATGAAAAGTCAAAAAATGTACTTCGGAGCGTTTGAATTTTTAAAATCAATTTCGACATTTCATGCATTCTATATCATAAGGTCGAGCGAATTTGAACGAACAAATTATTTTTTGAATTTATGATCGAATATTATTCGTTTTCAGGCACGCCGAGCAAATATCACCGCTAATTCATTGCTTGGATAATAGTTTTAAAAATTAATAGTTTTAAAATTTTCAAGGAACCTTTCATCTTATAAAAATTTTATTAATCAAAAAGCTGAAACGTTTTGTCAGAACGGAAATTAAAAAAACCATCTTAGACTAAAAATAAAAGTATTATTTGGAATTTTTATTTTGTTTATATAATTTCATCAATCAACAAGTCATTTCGAAATATGTGAGAACGTAAAATTGTTTATACTCACAATCAGAACGAAACAAAGCAAGGACAACAAAATGGTATGCATCAGGGCTGTATATCGTATCGTATTGTATCGTATCGTATCGTGAAATATCGTGTTTTTGGGTCCTATCGTATATCGTATATCTTTATCGTTTTTTGGCTTATATCGTGCAAAATACACCCCTAAGAATGGGGGTCGCCGACCCAACAATGCACCCCTAAGAATGGAATTTTACTAAAATAATCGAGAAAAAATTGACTAATTTTCAACAAACTGAGTCCGATTTTTCAAAATTTTCTACGGCGGCCCCTATCGGGACCACCGGTACCCTCTAATACAGTGAGATTCCTGAAAAATTGTCCAATTTTCTTAAAGGAATTGGCCCAAATTTTCAAAATTTTCTCCGGCGTTAGCAATATCACTCTAACAAAACCTCGGATCAATTATCTTAAATAATCTTTTTTCCTAGGAAAATGACCAAGTACCTCAAGAAATTCATTAATTTTTCAAAAGAAAAAATGAAATTTGCTTAATAAAAGCTTCGGCAAAAAATGAAAATTTCTTAGCAAAAGGGTTCAAATTTTCAAATTTTTTTCTCCGGCATCTCTCGGCTTTTATGAACGGGTTTTTTCGTTTGCTAGTTTGATATTGATGGTTTAAGAAAGAGCTTATTGACAGAAAATGTCGAAAACTCGTATTTTTGCACCATAATGTCAAATTTTACAATTTTGATTTTAAATAATTGTTTAGAACTTGGAAAAAAAGTTTGAAAATATCGTATCGTATCGTATCGTATCGTGAAATATCGTGTTTTTTGCCATTATCGTGTATCGTTTTTTTAATCGTATCGTGTTTTGATTTCTATCGTATATCGTATATCGTTATCGTATTTTTAAATTTTTTTTTCAACAGCCCTGGTATGCATGTAAGCATTGAATTGGAACAACGGATAGATCGTAGGGCTGTTCGATACCTTAAATTTCTAAATTTCCCGATGATCGATACTCGATATTTTTATCGACTCGATACCCGATATCAATATATCGAACAGCCCTAATAGATAGATATGCATCTCAATTTTGAACTATCCGTTATGATTTACAATATCTTGTATATGTCACATCTTCCATCCACCACCCAATGGCAACTGCATTTCACATCTCCAAAGTTTTTCACAGCTCTGCCACAGGCACCGATTGATTGTCTGAGGCAGAATTGTACCCATTCTTGCCAGCCAGCTGAATTCTTTCATTATAAAAATAATATAATAAAAATTTTATTTATAAAATTTAATATCAATTTTTATTCGGAGTACACATCGAATAAAGCCAGTAATGATTATCTTTTTGTACTTGATAAAAATTCGTGAAGATGAATTTTTAATAAAAAATAAATTAATTAAAAATTAAAAATCTTTGCTTACATGGTGCTTGAGCTTGAATCTCTTGCACCAAAATCACCAAAATTACTAAAAAAAAAACAATTCCCAAAATAATGAATTGCAAGTTAAAAATTTTGCTTGCCATTTTTGGAGCAAATTTGTCTGAATGGAATGTTCAATAAATATTTTAATTAATTAAAAAAGGAATTTATTTTTTGAATATATCTACCATATTCTATTAGTTCTGCTTATAAAAAGCAGCAAACAATTCACTATAAAATTAAATTTTTTAAATTTTTCAATAAATGATCTGAATAAAATATCCAATCTTATAAAAATTTAACTGCCTGATAAACTACGTAACATTGCTTAAAACAAAAGTAAAAAAAAAATAAAATTTTATTGGGACCTTTTATAGGATTATTTGATTGTTTTAAAAATGAAAAACTTATTGGAATTTAAAATTATTGTTGCTTTAAATACACAATTATCCACGTTTTTGGCAGCACAATGCTGGATTAAATTTTGGAATTTTATATAAAATAAAAAAATAGATCAAATAATTCGCAAAAAAAAAATTATTTCTGGAATAAAATTAGAAAAATTCCAAAAAGATTCATTTACCATAAATATGATGATCTTCATATGGCAAATACATATGGCGAAGATATAAAAAATCATTAACGATACAAATGATGATCTTCATCTGCAAAGTGCATTTGATTTTTTCATACACTTCTAGAAATGAGTTTTTTGAAGTTTTATGTAACTGCTATATTTGCAATATAATAGAAATATAATTTCCGTTATAAAAATTGCATACCATATATCGCAAAAATCACATTATTGTTTTGGGAATTTCTTTTTATAAAACATTAAAATGGACCTTTTTGCCACTTTTTTGGTTCCTTTCCTTGTATCTCCGATTATTCAGATCAAAAATTGAATGCAATATGATTCAGTATGGTGACAACAGACGATATTTATATAAATGCCCAAAATTTTTCCGTTTAGTATCTTAGATTACCATCAAATGTACAAAAACTTTCCACAGAATGGAATGTCTTTATAGAAAGGTCTTACAAAATAATTAAAAATATTGAATGGAATATTAATTAAAAAAATAATAATAATATCGGGTCTAAGTTTTAAGACTCAAATTTTTATTAAATATTGCCAACTATATTTACACAACACCTCAATTTTCCAAAAAAATATTAATCACTCCAAATTAATCTACAATATACTTGAAAACAATAAAATCAATTAGAATTAATCTTATATTTTTAGCGATTTGCTTTTTTGGCGACAAAATAGTGATAGGCATCTACGGGTTTGAGCAATTTCTATTATTTAAAAAGTAGATTAGCGAGCTTTGTTTAAATTAATATTTATTTATTAATTCCAATTTTTAATGAAATTATACATATTTTAAGTATTATTTCGACTTTGTTTTTTTCTCGCATGCTAATTTTTACTCTTTTTTTGATATCTAACCTTCTAAACTCATTTCCTTAGTCATGTTTGAATCTCGTTTTAGGCCACTGGTGCCGAATTGTTATAGTATAAAAAATTCAAACCTAAACATCAGATAATTCGGAAAATGTGAATTTTGCGTTGGGATTATGTGCTCAAAATGGTTCTCAAACAAAAGAAATCGAGTTTGACACGAAAAGGGCTCAAGCTATAGAAAGCAGCTTCGTCCTTTTACCATGTTCCTTGGTATCCTGCAGCTCTCCGGTGATCACTTCATGCTTCACCATATCGTGTATTGGTGATTCGACAGCCGCGAGACGTGCATCGATCACTGGCAGATGAGAGATGCTGAGGAGAAGGGAGACCATAAGAATGGAGTAGGAATAGTTCATTGTTAGAATTCCTAAAATAAAATAATAAACATAGATGATTGAACAGGATTACTGATCATTATTGTGCTAATGTGCTTCATTTTTATGTGCAATACGTCCTCTTTTTTGCAAATTGTCAATGATGATATTTTATTTAGTTGTATTATTCGCCGATTGTAAATAAATTAATAATTTTTTTATTTGAATCGATGGAAGTTAGCGAATTAATTCAGCGAAATTCATCCTATTCATAAGAAGAATAAAGTTTTTTTATCTGATCATACTAAATTATTCTAAATCAAAAAAATCATTTTTAATGCATCCTAAATTTTTGGAACATTTTTAATCAAATAAAGCTCTAAAACATTCATGAATCTGTGTCGTTAAATAAAAATTTTAAATTGTAGAATTCACATGAAAATTGCAAAAAGCTCACTTCGCTTATGTAAAAATTAAGTACATCATATGGTTTCCGAAGTGGAGCAAAATAGCAATTGAACAGAACATAAATTCACAGTTTATTTCCTGTTTGAAAGGGGAGGAAATTGAACAATTTTATGTAATTTGATAAAAAAATTTGATTAAATTTACAAACACATAAAATTCACATGGATTTTAAAACAAAAATTCAAAAAAAGCAGAATAAAGTCCAAAAATTGCTGAATTTCCTGGTCACAAACTGGGGCTATTTAAGCAAAAAATTGTCAATGCGAACCATATTCTAGTATTAGTAAATCTACAAATTTTAAATTAAATTAAAAATCTAATCAAATAAATATTTGTAAAAATATTACTAATATCCAACCTTTAAAAAATAAATTTCTTATTTAATAAGCTGAATATGAAATTGGCCTTTGTTTTATTGCTCTTGGCACTCGTTGCCTGGACGGCTTATACTGCTCCTTCAAAAGAAAAAATCGGAAAGTGATGGAGGTAAATATAAATATTGTGTTAGCTAGATGGAAGAAAGTTTCAAAAAATTAATGTCAAATAGTCCATTTATCTACTACTTAGTAAATAATCAGTTCACTCATATAATGGATTCTAGTTGAAATGGAATAATTTGTACAAGTAAAGTTTTATATCTATATATTTTTAAAAAATTTTATTTTTTTAATGGATAACCTCTAAAATTAGTGGAATATTGACATTTTTAACGGATTCAACAACACTCTATTTATTCGCAAATAGTCCAAAAAGTTATTTAATTTAACAAAAGTTCCTCCTCTTTATTCTTGTTTTTCTTAATTTTAGCCATTATATAACTAAATAATATACAGAAAAAATTTTCACTTTTAATCTTTCCCATAGTCATGGCCGATATCCATGTTTATTTTTGAATCAAAAGTTCATTTTTTCTATGATATGTCAGAAGATGAAGAAGATGATCATCTTGATCGACAGCCGAGCAAATTCGGTGGAATTTTGGCACGAGTTCTGACTGGGGTCCTTCTGTTATCATCGTCACTAAGCGGAGCAATGGCCAAGAACCAAAGTGATTTTGGCATGACAAATCCTGGATATTCGCCCGCAGTGGGGCACCGAAGACTGATGACGGCACAGGACCAAGTTCCGGCACCGAATATCCCGTACCAGGTCTGGAATGAAAATTTGAATCCATAGTTCAAACCCTTGTAAATAAAAATTTTTATTATGAAAATCATAAAATAATTTTTGATTTGATTATTTTATACAGTTCAACCAAAGTGCTGAGAAAGACGATTTTAAGCCCACAGCTCCCGGTCATTCGCCCGGAGTAGGACATTGAAGAGAATTGGTGACACAATTCACTTATGCGGATTTGGATGTGATGATAATAAAATACATTATATTTTAGCCAAGCTTAATTAAATAACATGAGGTTTTTTCCTCCAAATTTGTTCTGCAGATTTTGGGGTTTTCCTCTAAAAAATGATTAATAATAAATATCCTTTCATCATTTATTGTAACAATATTGTGATTAGTATTTAATAAAATGTGGTTTATTTTACCTAATGTTTCATTCGTATTTAAACATAATTAGTTGAAAATGAAAAATTAACTACAAAACAAGATCGTTTTCAATATGTAATCGAGAACGGCGAAACTGATGGTTCCAGAAAGTGAGGCCATAGAAGTGGCTCGGGTCAATTTTTTGCATTTTTGAAAAAATCCCTTTTATTATTGAGGAGAACAAACGGTGAGGGCAGAAATTCTTAGAATTTTTTGTAAAATTGATTGGGTCGATTTTTGTGCGAAATTTGCACATTCGCATCAGTCCATAAAAGCATTATCTTGTTGAGGAATTGAACTGACTGGGGGGCCGGGTGGAGGCTCTTCAATCATTTCAATTATTTGCCATAGCTTAATTCATAATGGAACCATTCAAATGGATTTAGGATTATTTTGCTCTAATTTTTGACATCAAACATTAAATTCATTTCGTTAGGTTAGGGTAAGTTAAATATGTGCATACTTTGCCTTTTATGCTTTTGGCCTTTTGATCTAAGAAATTGGCAGTTTATTTTCTGATTTTGGCGATTATATTTTAAGTGGTAATGGCGAATATGCTGAATCCGTAAGCAGAATCACCTTCAGATTCGGATGAAGCAGGGAAGTGTGAAGGGTTAGTAAAATGTTCAGCATTTCCTGAAAATCGGCAAAAATGTGCGCTTTAGTCGAAAATAGTTCCAGTCAGGCTAATGATGTAATTAGTTATATCTGGAGAGCGAGGATTGATGGTTGAATTGAATCATATCGTCTTTGCAAAACTTGCTTTACTTGGTTAAAAACAAAGGGACTTGATTGACAATTTCTATAATTTTCGAATTAAAAAAATTAAAATCACAAGAAAGAACAATTCGCTTTTTATAATTTTGCTCTAGCAATGCTACAAAAATTTTGTCGGTTTTTAATGTCTTAGTATTAGTACCAAATTTTTTATAATCAATTTTACTATAAAATCATATTTTTGTGAAATAATCATTTTAAGGTTTTTTAAAAAATAGATTAATTAGTTCAAAGATTTTTGCCAATTTTCAGGAAACGCCCCTCTGTTGAAGACAAAAAATCAATATTGCCGATTTTCAGGAAACGACCCACCACGGACTCCCCTGATCATTCTCTCGCAGGTCTACACTATTTTCACTTCTACCAATTTTTCAGAAAAATATTATAAAGAAATGCCTAAAAATATTCCCTAAAATTGTTCCTAAAAAACCCATGTATTTTTTGATTTTCTGGGAAATTGTTTTAAAATGTTGAAATTTAACATTTAATACTGTTCTTTTAACGGTAGAGGACGTTTCAGTGTAGGAACTAGAAAATTGCTTATATTTCGCTTATAATTAAGTCCTAGAAAAGAGTTCTTGGTGTCAAATGATTAAGTGTCTTCTACCAATTTAGAAAAAAAACTCATCTGGATTAGTCAAGTGTAAAAAAAGTTATGGTAATAGCTTTGGCCCAACCCACGATTTTTTTGGCTTAAATTGGCCATAACTTCTTTTTAAAATTTGGCCAATTCGGATGGTCTCCTTAATATTTTATAGCAGACATTCAGGCCTATTTTTGATACCAAAAAAATTTTTAGAAGTCATATTCTGAGGAAATCTCCACAATTTATCGACCTTAACTAAAAATTAAATATATTTTTTTCAATTGAATTCTTCATAATATTGTATACCAGATTACCAGGTCGTTCCATAAAAATCTATTTTTAGTATTCACTCAAACAGGACTTTAAAAAGTTTGGATCAATGAGTGGACCAATCGAGATACGGGTTTTTGGTATTCGGTGAAGTATTCAATGGGCTACAATATGGGTATCCAAACAATTTCCTGTCAAAAAACCTTGTAGTACACCCGAAAACCCCGTCTGGCCATTTGACAATTGGTCCAAAAAGCAAAAATAGAGAGGAGATATAGGAGAACCTTTCCAGGTTTTTAAATTTTTTGATTTGTTCTTTGTAAAGTTATGTTGACTGGATACCAAAACATAATTGTGTTTAAATTTTTTTATCATACTTACAGGATATTTACGTTCTAATAAGACAAATTGAATTTTTAAATGTAATTTAAAGTTTTTAAATTTTTTATGTTACTTTTTCATCGATAATTTAAGTTTAATAAATATGCCGAAAAATCGTTCATAAGTATTTTACGCATACTAATAAATATCTAGTTTTAAGATTTCATGGACTGCGTATTAGCATATTTTAGCCTATGAAGAGAAAAAGAAAGAGCGAAAAATAATATTTACTTCTATCGGGATCGCCCGCACCCCTTCCATAGTAAAGGGCGATAAAAATGCTATGTAATTTGGCCAAAGGGAACAACCGAATTTTTTTCCCAAAATCCAAAAATAAAAAACAAAGGACAAACCTTTAAAAAGGGACTTTACATTTTTAAAAGTTGTGACCCGTCCAAAAAAGGACGATCTTTTTTTCTCTTAACAAAAAAGGATGGATAACATTTCTACACTTTTAATTTTTTTGATGTATGACAATTGACAAAAAGAGAGAAAAAGTAAGAATGAATGATTGCCTGCGGCATATTTTTTATGGATGAGAATGACCCACAAAGTTAAGACAGATTCTTTCCCATTTGACCCAAAGATTGCCCATTTCCATGTACTAGTTGTCATTAGTCATTATCATTACAATTGCAATTCACGATTGTGATTCTAATAGTAAATTACAGAATAATTCACAATTGCCAAAGTTCTGACTGTGAATTTTTAATGGTGGATTACAATTGTAATTTTTCACATTGACTCAAATGGTCCCCACCTCATATATAACACAAATATTTCTATTGGATATTGAAATGAAAGTTTTTGGTACTATTTATCCATTCAAATTCCTGCACAAAGCATAAAAGTTTTTTGATATGAGAACTCGGTTTTTGTGATGTATTTTTAATTTTTAATTCTAATTTTCATTAAGGAGCGATTTTTTCGTTTTAGCATGAAACTTTTTAGAGTTTTTATTATTTTTTCTAATTTCTCCCTCCTCATTTTCTTTCTCTGTTTTCATTAGAAACGGGCAGAGAATGAAGTTTTGGCTTAAAAATAGCTTTCGAGCTTCATTCTGTGAATTGGTATCTGTTGACTAAAAAACGCTTGTTCTTTTAGATCTTTCTCCTTTTACGCATAAAATGTTCAGATTAATACATTTCACATATTTCCTTTTGAGACATATCCCCTTTGAATAATATTTTGTTCTATTTATTAAAGGTTTTTCCACATACCCAATGGCTGACAATGACAACCCTTGCGAAGCACAACAATTCAGACGAATGTAAGACAAATTTTAGTTAATTTATTTCCATTTATAAAAATTTTTTGGACAAAAAAATTATAGACGAGGATCTCTCTCTTAAAACAAGCTATAGCAAATTTTTGAAAATTTCCAAAAATACTGAAGCCTGTGAAAATTTTAATAAGAAAAGAGGAATAATCCGAGGCCCAAATAATCGACATTGGATATATGGATTGTGGAACAATTTAAAAAATATTGAGAATTTGTTACAAGCAAGATAATTTAAATTTTTTTATACATTTAAGTGATGATCCCCGCCGCTTCTGCGACAGGGACCCTGCTTCGACACCCTGCGCCGTGAGCACGCGCACCTCCGTCTGGCGAGTCGGCGCCTGCGGTGGCTCAGCGACACCGCATGCTCACGCTATCCGCCGCGCGTAGTGCCCCTTCTCGAGGTGAGTGGGCGACCAAAAATTGTGACTTGAAATTTAAATTGTGTAATTTTTTTATTTAAAAATCCAAGTTTTTATTCTATTTTATCATTTGCATCTTTATTTGATGGTTTAAAATTAAATTCGTTAATTTCTGATTTTTATGAATAAAAATTATCCTTTCAGGTGCGCGGCGTAGCGCTTTCGCCGGCCACTAACAATGTGCCGCGTGCGGAGGCGGCGCGTCCTCGGGGCCGGTAGTAAATGAACCCTGGTCACTGGTAAAAATCGCTTACCATAGGTCATCTTACCAGGGTTCCTTAGTAAATGAAGTTACCAGCGTTTTTACCAGGGAACCATAGGTTAAGTTACCAGTGACCATTGGTTAAAATTTGACCCCGTAGTAAATGAATCTAACCAATGGTTATTTTACCATAGATTTCCCTTACGAAGTGCAACCATGGCTTGAGCCCTGGTAACCAGAGTTACCTGAGCTCAAAAATAAATAAAAAATAATTATTTAAAGCCAAATTTTATAAAAATAATGGCCATAAATGTGAATCAACGTGGAACAAAGTGAGTTTCTGTGATTTCACGTCTTTTATTATTGCCTTCCATACGTTTTCTTCGCTCGCTAACTAATTGCTGCTGTTGTGGCATTTCGTCTTACAAATCAAAAAATAATAAAATTTTTTTTTGAATTTTTACCCGCGGGATCGTCAATTTGAATTTCGCCAACTTCAGCCCCACCCACATCCTCTGGCATTTCTGGTTGCTTTAAATCAATCCCAATATTATGCAACACAGCACAGGCAATGATAGTATTGGGAATTTCAGAAAGGGCCAGCCGATTGCCTTCAAAAAACAAAAAATTAAAATATTTTATTTTATTATAACCCGTGCTATTGATCCTCCATTTTTTCTTAAACTGTCCAAAAGCATGTTCAACGCGAACCCGTGCACGTGCATGAGCATAATTAAAAGCCTTTTGTGCATCAGTTTCAGGATTAAGATAGGGGGTTTGCAGCCAGGTACGTATTGGAAAGGCTGAATCCGCGAGTATGATCGAATCATACAAAGCATTTTCTTCAAAAAAAGTCCACAGCTTACTCTGTCTGAAATATTTGTTGATTTTTTGGGTAGGAAACGGAGGGAGTGTACCTTAAAATATACGCGTCATGGGCCGAGCCTGGCCAACATGCGTTGGCATACAAAAAACGACAACGAAAGTCCACTAGTGCCAATGTATTAATACTGTGAAACCCCTTCCTATTCACATAGGACCGCTCAACAGTTGTGCCGAATTCCGTCTCTCCCTTCGGTGACTCTATACGAATATGCGTCCCATCCAGGGCCCCAATGGTGCTAGGGAATTTGCTGTAGTTGTAAAAGTCTACTTTCATTTTTCGGATCGATCCTTCATCCCGTGGAATCCGAATAAATTGTTGAGAATTTTCTGCCAGTGCCCCGCAAACCGCCTTAATGCAACTTGATACGGATTTTTGACTCAAATCAAATTGACGCCCAATGTTCAACTGAAGGTCGTTAGAGGCCAAATATTGGAGGGTGAGTTTCACCTAATTTGTATTTAAATTTATTATATAATATACTACCATTCGACCTGTATGTCGGTAGGTATAGGGTTCCCTCTTCCTGATTCACTCTTGATCAGTTCATTGACAAGATCACAGATGTAATTTATACCTTTAAAGCACAATTTTATTTTTTTGCCTATACCACCAGAGGACAACTTACCAACAGAGGAAAAGCGATATCGCTTAAAAAGTTCGACATCTTGTTCGAATTCGGTAAGTTGAAGTAAAAACGGGGTTTTGTCAGGGTCCATGTACTTTTTCTCTTTATATTTTCGTTTTTCCTGTTCATGGAAAACAATGTATCCATAACGAGCCATCTCTTCTAAAATAAATAAAAAAGTTCAATGAAAAATAAACAGAATAATATTTCAAAAAAAGCAATATTTTGTTCAAAAAATGAAAATTTCTAAAAAAAATTTTAACTTTTTAAAACAAAAGTGTCAACATAACAGCCGTAACATTAGATCAATTTGATCACAACACATCCATTAGATCGTTTTGATCTACATTCGGCGGTAAGTTTTGCCACTCTCTTCCACAAACATGTGCTCTTCTTCGCTAAGTTTCGACAACTTGGCTGAATAGTAGGCATCCGCCTTGTCCAGCACACTGCCCAACTAAGTTGCAATATTTTGGCATTTTTGCAGAATAGACTAAGCACCCAATTTTATTATGCAAAATTCACTTTGTCGAGAAGCGGTCCAATCTTCTCCTGATTGGCGAGCTCCTTTGCCAGCAACTGGCCATGAAGGTACTCGGTCGGCGGCAGATCGATCCCTACAGAAGCCGGGCGGCTTGAAGAAGTTGCACGACTCGTGGGAGTACGTCGCTGACGGTAGGCGAAAAACGGTTTGGACTCCTCTTCGGTGCCCTTGATCAGTTTTGCCGGTGGTTCCGACGACGATTTTGGCTGATCCTCGCCTTTTAAAGGGATCGTTTGAGATGCCTTTATTTCCCTAGACAGTTCCCAACTTCCTACCAAAAATGTCCGTTTCTTTCCCTTCCGGAACTCCTGAAAAGGACGCGTCGTCTTTCAGGGTACGAACAATGGCGTCATAAGCGGGATCATCAGTTGGTTCGGGTTTTTCTGGCCCTCCCCCTGTCCCTAAATTAACCCTATTTTAGTCTTATACACTCATGGGCACTATTATTAACCCTTCTTGTGTTTCTGGGTCTCGCTGTACTGCTTCTTCGCCTGCTTCTTCATATTCAGAAATTTCTGCTTACATTGATCAGCGGTTACATTGAGGTCCGAGTATTCACCTCGCATCTCGGAGGCAACATTTTCCCAAGCTTTCTTGCTTTTGGCAACGAATTGGGACTCGTTGTTGCCAGGGAAGAGAACGCGGTAATCGGCTTCAACTTTTTTGGCCAATTCTGCCGCTTGTTGTTTTGTAAAAAGGGACATTTGTGGCGAAAAATCAACTTTATATTCTTAATATTTAAAAATGAATTATAAATGAATAGAAAAAATTGGGTATAAAAAATAATGGGTCAGTTTGATCGGCGGCGGACGGGAATGGTATGTACAAACTTTCGTCATATTTCTTTTACTGGAGAATGTCATCATCATCTTCCGCCCCCACTTGTTTATCCAAAAAAGTCCACAAAGGAACGGCGGAAGTAGATCAAAGATTACAAAATTATGCATAAACAAACATGTCCGCCGAAAAAGCAATGATCAACAACGATCCATAAAGCTCTGGTAACTTTTTCCCTACCTATGGTTACTTTTTCAATGGAAGCTCTGGTAAAAACGATGGTAACGTTACCAACTTCTTTTACTACGCTAACCATTGGTCATTGGTAGCTTTACCTATGGTCAAATGACCAATGGTTGCAACCATTGGTTTTGTTACCAGGGTTCATTTACTACCGGCCCGGATCGTCGCCAATTCCATGCGCGTCTATCAGCCGCCCTACGTCGATTCGTTTTTGGTCGACTTTCCGGGCCGGTAGTAAATGAACCCTGGTCAATGGTAAAAATCGCTTACCATAGGTCATTTTACCAGGGTTCCTAAGTAAATGAAGTTACCAGCGTTTTTACCAGGGAATCATAGGTTAAGTTACCACTGACCATAGGTTAAAATTCAACCCCGTAGTAAATGAATCTAACCAATGGTTATTTTACCTTACGAAGTGCAACCATGGCTTAAGCTCTGGTAACCAGGCAATTTAGCCTTTAAAAAATTCAGAAAAAATCAGGAAAAATTTCAATCTAATTAAAATAAATTTTAACACATAGAATAACATGTTTTCTTTCCTTTTATATTAAATTTATAGAGATTTATGATGAAATAATTTTTTTACAATTTTTTAATTCCAAGGAAAATTCACCCTAAAATCGGCGAAAAAATAAGCATCAATAAAAACTTGTTTATTGATTCAAAATCGGCAACTTTCAGAGAGGAAAGCTGGGGAAAAAATGAAATTTGAAAGCCTATGGTTACTTTTCCAAAGGGAGCTCTGGTAAAAACGCTGGTAACCTTACCAACTTCTTTGACTACGCTAACCATTGGTCATTGGTAGCTTAACCTATGGTCAAATAACCAATGGTTGCTTACCATAGGTTGTGTTGCCAGAGTTCATTGACTACCGGCCCCGATAAAAGACCACCCCCCCCCCC
>LDKF01001563.1:0-24883 GCA_001026735.1 Rotylenchulus reniformis
TATTGAATGAAACAATAATTTTATGGTATCGAAGTCTTCTGGTGCCAAATCCCTCAATTCAGCCAATTGTCAAGCGCAGCTTTGACAAATTTAGCTTCAAGCTGTTGATCGACACCTGAACATCGCTAATTATATCAGCGATTGCCAACTGCAATCAAGAGTGTGCTGGTTGATCCGAAATCCCAAACCTGAAATTCGAAACCCGGTGTTTTTCCAACCCAAAACGCGACTTCGAAGATAGGCCAACCCGAACTGAAACTTGGAAAATTTTAAACCGAAAATCTTAAAAAGGGTTACATTAAAAAAAGAATTCAAAACATAGTTAGATGAGAGTTTATTGGTTAGTAAATAGTTTGGGATCTCAATAAGAAAATTTTAGTTCAAATCCCATGGGTCAATTTAATTGTATGTTTTTTTGAGAACAGGAAAATTTTTTATTTCAAAGCAAAATTCTTTATTGTTCAACGGATACGCAAATGTACTATAAAATAATTGAAAAATTACACAAAAATGCAAAATATCTTTTCACCATACATTAAACTCGCGCAGAGTAAAATTATTTTCAATAAATAAATTTTTTCTTCTAAAAATAAAAAGCAAAAAATGGAGAAAAATTTTTTGGGATATCACCTGCAATCATCTGTTGGGCAAACTTTTTTTGGAACCTACCATTTAAAAATATGGAAAAATATGAGTTACATCTGGGAAATGGCTGCATTTTTTTCTTTGAGGTTGCAACCAATCGGCTCTTTTGCTTGTTCAAGTTCCGAGACCATTTTGATGCCTTTTTGCTCTTAATAATTTCCAGTTTCATTTTCCAGTGTCCCAATCCCAGCCTTTCACTTTTAATTTACTATGACACCAATTAAGACCGGATACCAAATCGTCCACCAATTCAAAAAAAAACAGTCCAAATCTCGTCCAAAAAATATAATCTGATTGTTGTAGGTAGGTATTTCTTCCTATTTAAGCTCTTGTTGTTGCCTCAGCCTGTTAAGCAGTCAAAATTAGTCCCTTTTTATTTTCGTAGAAATTCACTTATTCGGGACAACTAAGAAATATCTAGTCCAAAATTCATCAAACTCCAATTATTACAAAAAAAATTCCAGATTTATTGGCCAATCAGTGAAACAATCTTTTGGGACTTAAGAGTCCTCTCGCCTAAAAATGATGACTCTTGGTCTCCTCTAAAAATGCAACCAAAATTATGGATTTAAGAATGAAAACTTAAAAGTTATTGACTTAATTTCACAGCCCTATTAATTGTCCATTTTTTAACTAAAGAAAAAAATGCGCTTTTTATTTCCTTTCCTGCTCATTGTCCTTGCTGTGGCAATGATGGCCCATGGAGCTGAAGCCCAGTTTGGTGGAAGTAATAAATAGGCCTGAAGCTGACAGTGAGCTGTCTAATAATAATAAGTTATAGAATTTTAACGCATTTCAAAGCAATCCAAAGCGATTTTCGAATTTACCAAAAGTTATTTTTAATCAAAAAAATCAGATAAAATCTCAATGATATTTCTAATTTTAGGTAGAAATTTTTAAGAACTTTTGTGCATCTTCTTAATCTTAACTATACTCACCAGCCAGTTAGTGAATTTTTCTTCAACTACATAATTTGGCAATTTTTCATGTTTTAGATATGTATGTAAAATTATCTTTAAAAATAATGGCCAGTTTGGGAAGTCTTAAGGAAAAATCTAGCTGTGTATCGGTTTAAACCGGAATTCCAATAATAGATAACAGCCTAAAAAGAGAAAAAAAAATATTTTAATTCATGGAAAATTTTCATTTATAGTATCAATACCATTATGTGGAAATATAAATGAGACATGGAAGCATTTCTAAACATTTTCAGTCTTCTCCTTCGGCACCCAAGCATGCCGCTTCTAGCGCCTTGGAGTTTGCCTTCGACGACCTGCAACTTTCGATCAATGAACTGCAAGTGTCTGTCCGCAGGTTGAAGCTGAACGTCCCCAACCTGCGCTTGACAATTGGGTGATTTGGGTGATTCGACAACATCGATGCCATAAAATTATTATTGTTTCATTTAGAAAAAAGAGTAAAGGCATAATAATTTTAATAACCAATCCCATCCAATTTCATTTCGTCACTTCAATATTTCCATATTTGATTGGATTTATACCAAATTTTATTACATTTAATGCCAGAAAGTGTATCTTGATTTATCATAAATACCATAAAATATGTAAAAAAAATTGAATAAATATTCAGATGGAAATGTTGAAAATGTATCAAAATGTATCATTTATCACTGACATCTGTTTATCTTCTAAATTTCCGTGTACAATCATAATTCATAACTAACATCATGTCAGAATAAAAATCTTTAAATATGCGTAATGGAATCATGAATAAGGAGAAATTAAGAGATGTAGATGGAACTGTCTAATAATTTGTCCTTCATATGGGTCTAATTTTCATATATTTAAGAACGATCGTGAAATACATAATATTTTGGAGGAAAAGGTAGGTAATTGAAAGTATGTGCTAGGACGTCAAAAACCGCATGTGATGTTTGTAGCCAAAGCTATAAAAAACACATTTATGCACTAAATAAAACTTGATACGGACTCTAGTTAAAAGGCAAGAATATATTTTAGTGCAACATGGGTGCGCGTCATAAAATCGCGGAGCCAAATTAAAATTTGTGATTCTCAGGATTATTTGCGCTGATTTTAATATGTCATATGGACCAGACACTAGAGTTCCAGTCACTACAAATAATTTAGGCCAACAAATAAAATGGCTAATAACTTAATATTAAAAAATGAACATAATGGCTTACATAGCACATAAATTTTGTGGCCAAAATAACCACACGTGTTATCTACAAATCTTTAACTTCTCAGCAAGGGAAAAATATACATCATAATACAAAATGGAAAAATAATTCATAATTTACAGGCGAATTGGGAGACCAAGTTGAGGTGCTGATCAAGTCGAAAGATGGAAGGCCTGGAATTCCCGGGTTGCCAGGTCAAGATGGTAAGGACGGAGAGCCCGGGAGCGATGGCCGATAGGATCAGGTACTCAAAATGTGATATTATGCTTTGAAAGTTCAAAATTTATAGTTTATTAGGCAATAATATTGTTATTATTCTAAAAAAAACTTTTTTTAGGTGCGTAAAAATAGAGAAGTATAAATATAAGAAATAAAGTTAAAAGAAAATTAATTTAAAAAATAAAAAAAGCTTACAACACCTCCGATTCCCAGGACGTCTCCGTTCCACTTTTTTCCGTTCCACGGCACTTTTTTTCAACACCCTAGCACCCAATTAATAAAAGGTTAGTCAAATCCAGTTCACTACTTTTTACTATCCGATTTGGCCATTATTTCGGTTTCATGATCTTTCGCTTTCTTGTCCCTGTGTTTCTTCTTCATGCATCCCGCATCCGTGCACATTCACCAGCTTCAGCCTTGGTACTGCCATTTTCTTCCCCTCCTTGTATGGTCCTTGAAAGTGCACAAAAGCCTCGTCCGTCGGTTGCGTGATGTTCGTGCCAAATATGTCGCGCATTGTGTCGCGCAAAAAATGGTCGCTGGTGTCCAACTCCGAGTGCAGGCAACGTCGGAGCAAATAATGGAACTCATAGCGTCCTTCCATTTTTAGCCTACGTCCTTCCAGCCAAAGTACCTTTAGCATGTTTAGAATTTGCCATCAATATTATGGGAAATGGAGGGGGCAGGTTGGCAGCTTAGAATGCCACCTGCTACTCCTTCGCTGGTCTGAAGAAAAATATGAAAAATTTGAGAACGGAAAGTAGGCTAAAAGGAATGGGAAACGGGAAAAAGGTACAATAAAAATGCGAAAAGGACGAATTCAAAACGTCGGGGTCACCATGTCGCAAAACGGGTAGAACCCTGTCCTGTGAGGGGTTGGCAAGATGCCGCAAAAAGGGGAAGGACGGAAACGAGAAGACTCTAAAGGACTTAGTCCAATAGAGAGTTCAAAGGGGAAAGGATAGGGAACGAACGAAAAGACTATAAAGGACGGAGTCCGATATAGAGTTCGAAGGGAAAAAACGGGTTAGACTCCCTAGGACTTAATCCAAGGAAGAATAACAAAAGAAAATGAACGGAAAACGCGGAAGAAAAGTAAGAACGCGGAAATGAGATCTTAACCTTTTCCCCAGTCTTTCCCCAAGTTTAGTGATTTAGGGTCTTAAGGGGTCAGGGAATGGAAGAAGTCGAACGACGAACGAAGTTTTAGTTTATTCCGGAGGAGTTCGATGGCGAAAAGATGTACAAAAACGAAGAAGAAGTGAAGACTGTATAAGAGGAAGTGATCGGGGGAAGAATTGACAGCGGGGGGCGGGGGGCAGATTCTGGGAAAAAGGGCAGTGTAAAACATCAAAACAACGAAAAATGGCCAAGGATGGGAAAGGGGCAGAGAGGAGGGAGATAGTATGGAAAATGAGAGGGTCAACTCCTAAGGAGTGACTCATACAAAAACAATGGAAAATAAAGGAAAAGCGATCAACTGGCCATTCCGCTTCTCCTTGAATTTGGCCATCTTCTTTCCTCGCAGAGGCATTCTGCGACATTCCCCCCGAATTGATCTTGTCCAGCTCTCTCGTGTCATCTCGTCCGATCTGCATTCCAACAGATTCGGCCCAGCGTAGAGAGAACGGTTGAGTTGTGGTGCTGGCGAGAAGAGGCTGAAATGGGAGGTGGCCTTTGACTTGAATTCTGGCCAAAGGCCAGGAAATTCCATTGAAGATCCCCCTTGATTTTGCGAAATAGGAGGGACAATGCATGATACAAAAAGAAAATTGCAGTAACTCCATTTCAACCATAGGTTGTGGAGCTGTGTGAGAAATCCGCTCAATCGGCTCTCAATTTCCCCTATTGTGTCAAACGGATTTCCTAACGATCCGGGAGAAGACTGTTTAGCGCCAATGGCCGAATCCCAGTGGCCGGAGGTTAATGGATGAATATAGGCCAAAGGAATTCAGCTGATCGATTGCTCAAGACCGAATCATGAAACGCCTGCAGCATATCTAGTTCCTCGAACATGTTAGAAGGTTCTTCTTCACTTCTTTGTCTTAGAACCAAGTAATGGAGATCTAGAAAACCAAAACTACTCCTTCCACCGAATGTGATGTTGACCAGAAGAAACTTGAAACATTTCTCCTGAGGGGAAATGGTTAAGTGTCTAAACGTAACCGGTGCACAGGGCGAAACATCAAGCACCACAATGTTATCAATGATAGACTTTGCAACCACAGAGTCGGGATAGGACTTGAGGTGTGCTCGAACTGTCCCGGCTAAGAGGACTGGCGAACATGTCAATCCGAATAGAACTCCCTGAGGTTTATCGTCTTGCGATGTATCAAGGGGGTCTACCGGCCAGAAAAATCTGGTCGAATCACGATCGTCTGGAGCGATTTTGATCTGGAGGAACGCCTTTTCAATATCCGCCCCAAATGCTGTGTCCATCAACCTGAATCGTATCAAAACTCCTGCCAAATCCTCTAAAAGGAGTGGGCCTTTGAGCAGATTGCTTAGCAAGTGCAGAACGAATGTAGGAAATTCCACTGCAAGAGTCCCAGATGATTGTGACCTTTGCCCTCCGATTCAAGTCCGCTGGATTGTAAACCCAGTTCTCAGTACACATGTACAAAGTTTCTTTCGTGAACACCGAGCTGGATAAGACGCTGTTGGCTTTTTGTTGGATAGGAGACGGCGATCTTGGCTTGCCACTGCTTGGAGGTGTAGGTGGACGGCGAGGAGAGGGACTTCGAGAGTTGTGATCAATGAAGCCCGTGCACAACGCCTTTGGATGCCTCCCTTTGCAATGACTGCATAGCTTCGGTGCTGGACATGGCTGTGTGTCGTGATTATTTCTCAAACATTTGGTGCACAACCTTAGGTTGCGAACCCGATTGATCCTGTCCGTGTAACTCCGATATCTTGTGCACTCGGCCATCCAATGAGAACCGGCGCGCAAAGTGTACAAGGAGAGGGAGGACCATAGACAGCTTTCGGTCTCGGCGACGGTGATCGACTGGACACGGGAGTCGGATCTCTAGAACTATTTGGAGACCCCGCAGGTGAACTACGGATCTGACTCGGTGACCCTGAGGGTGACCGAGAAGGAACTTGATCCCGGAACTTGACTCTCTGCGATTTGGACTTCGATTGAGTGACGAAAGTCAAATTCGGGCTCCGGTCTCGGTTGACTTTTCGCGAGTCGCGCTGATCAGAACGAGGTTTACGCTCACTATTGCTAGAACTTGAGTGTTGTAAGTAGTAGGCGCGCTGACTGGACTCTTCTTCCTTGACCAATTCTGCCAATTTCCTCCGGAACCTTTCGGTGTTCCAGTTTCGGTCCAATTTCTTGGCCTTTCGGATTTCCCGAAGAAAAGGAAAAGTTAATTTGTTCTCCAGAGAAGAACAAATTATCGCCGAATTCAGATCCTCGCCCAACGATTCCAACTGCCGACAAATCGCTTCGAGATCGATTTGAAATTGTCGGACATCAGCAAAGTGTCGACAGGCCTTAAGCCCATTGAACTTTTCAATAAGTTCTCCCGAGAATGAGTCTTGATCGTCGTACTTGTCCTTCAAAAGATCTAATGCCACCCTGTAGTTCCCAGCGGTGGGCATTAGTCCTTTCACTACGGCTTTGGCCTCTCCTTCTAAAAAGGAGAGGAGATAGTTGAACTTGTCCACTGAATCGATTTTCAATTTGTCTATGGAGGACATGAATTGTTCGTAGAACAATTGCCAATCTCGAAGTTTGCCCGAGAACGGACGAAGTTTCAAGGGAGGAAGTGCAATCATCGAATTGTGCACTGGTGCGGCCGGCGGGACATCGTTGGCCTGAGGTGGCATTCGAACAGGCAATTCGAGAGGAATAGCCGCAATCAGCTCGCCCTTCCTTCTCAGAAGTTTGGCGATGCTGGTTTGCATTGTGCGTCGAGCCTTTCGTCCTTCTTTGATCACGTCCTCCCACGAGATGTCCGCCAAGTGTTGCACGTAGAGCCTTTCATTTGCTTCCTGCTCAGCCTTGGTTCCCTTCTCAATCAGTTTGGATCCTTGTTCCTCCAGGTTCAACATGTCCTGAAGACGGGATGCCAGTTCCTGCTCCCGATCCTCCCAGACATGGAGGACCCCTTCGACTTCTGCCAGTTCAACCTTAGGTTGACCTGGGATTGCCGCTGGGATTGGTGGCAGTTGTCTGACTGCTCCGACCAGATCATTGACCTCCTCACGGAGACTGATCATTCTCCGTTTCAGCAATGTGACCATTGTCGTAGGCGAAATGAATTAGAAAATTTTTTAATAAAATCTGAAATTAGAAGAAAAAAGTAGAACGAGTTGAGGAACCCTTGAGATTAAGGGTTAAAGTTGAATGAGAACGACGAAAGAACGATGAAGAGAACGAAAAGAGAGTTTAGAACGATGAACGAAGGGTTCTTGTGCAACGGCGACACGAGAACAACGAAGATGAACGAAAGAGTTCTTTGTCACGGCGACTAAAGAACAACGAAGCGAACGACGAAACGACGAGATGAAAAGTTCTAATGTCACGGCGACAAAAGAACGACGAAACGAACGGTAGAACGACGAAAAGTGAACGACGGAACGACGAATGAACGAGTTCTAAATTCACGGCGACAATAGAACGACGAACGACGAAAAGTGAACGACGGAACGACGAATGAACGAGTTCTAAAGTCACGGCGGCAATAGAACGACGAAGAACGATGAAATGAGGAAGTTCTAATGTCACGGCGACAATAGAACAACGAAAGATGAACTAAAGAACGATCGGAACGTCAACGGACGTCCAACAACGAAAGAACGACGGAAAGTGTTGATATATTCCGAACCCGGAAGGTTTCGGAACCAATAATAGAAGTTTTTGAAGGATGTTTAATAAAAGGACGGAAAATTAAGGAATGAACGCGATTTGAGAGCGCGAAAAATTTTCTAAGTGAATTCTGCCGCAAAAAATTTGCGCAGCACCTCCCCCCTCTAGGATAAAATTCTGATTTTTATTTTGGGGGGTAAGGGATACTGGAAGGGGGAAGTGAATGGATACCACTCACTTTTTTGGCAGCTCAGAATGCCACCTGCTACTCCTTCGCTGGTTGAAGAAAAATATGAAAAATTTGAGAACGGAAAGTAGGCTAAAAGGAATGGGAAACGGGAAAAAGGTACAATAAAAATGCGAAAAGGACGAATTCAAAACGTCGGGGTCACCATGTCGCAGAACGGGTAGAACCCTGTCCTGTGAGGGGTTGGCAAGATGTCGCAAAAAGGGGAAGGACGGAAACGAGAAGACTCTAAAGGACTTAGTCCAATAGAGAGTTCAAAGGGGAAAGGATAGGGAACGAACGAAAAGACTATAAAGGACGGAGTCCGATATAGAGTTCGAAGGGAAAAAACGGGTTAGACCCCTAGGACTTAATCCAAGGAAGAATAACAAAAGAAAATGAACGGAAAACGCGGAAGAAAAGTAAGAACGCGGAAATGAGATCCTAACCTTTTCCCCAGTCTTTCCCCAAGTTTAGTGATTTAGGCTCTTAAGGGGTCAGGGAACGGAAGAAGTCGAACGACGAACGAAGTTTTAGTTTATTCCGGAGGAGATCGATGGCGAAAAGATGTACAAAAACGAAGAAGAAGTGAAGACTGAATAAGAGGAAGTGATCGGGGGAAGAATTGACAGCGGGGGGCGGGGGGCAGATTCTGGGAAAAAGGGCAGTGTAAAACATCAAAACAACGAAAAATGGCCAAGGATGGGAAAGGGGCAGAGAGGAGGGAGATAGTATGGAAAATGAGAGGGTCAACTCCTAAGGAGTGACTCATACAAAAACAATGGAAAATAAAGGAAAAGCGATCAACTGGCCATTCCGCTTCTCCTTGAATTTGGCCATCTTCTTTCCTCGCAGAGGCATTCTGCGACATGCTATAGATTAAGGTAAAATTAATTTTTGGTTTTATTCTTCACATTAAATACACATTAAAAACAAATTTTTCGCGTAGCTTCCTACTCTTAAAAACAAAAATTCGAAGTTATGAAAAAAATTATCCACATGCTTAATCGTTTTGGGCTAAAAATACAACAATGAGGCACCCCGCTTTCAGAATTTTTTAAACAATGTTAGTGGTGGAATAATCGTGCTAAATCTTTTGGTAAACCATAAATTTTTGAAAAATCATTTTAAAACAATTGTGTTGTTCAAAGGAATTAAAAAATTCTACCAGGTATAGTTTATATTTTTATAGCCAAATATTTCAAAAAATATTTCGAAAAATGCCATTTTTGGACTAAATGACATTTGGGAAAAATTTACCTCGCCAGTCAGCTCATTCGTGTGTTGGCCTAATTCAAGTCGAGAACCAGGACGAGAATCTTCTTCACACCAGCGGAAGATGAGCATAAAGGATCGCTGATCGGTTGACAATTTCGCTTGTGATAGCATCTGAACAGATGAAAATTTTCATACAACCATAAACCGATAAAATAACATGGAAGCGTTAACTCTGTGTCATTATTTTTCGAAATATAAAATAACGTTTATTAGACTTGGTTAAGATACTTTAACAATCGAACGTTATTAAAACTCTCTGAAGCATCTTTAAACCCATATAATTGATCCAACTTATTACATTTTTATTAACAAAATTTCAGGCTAATATTGCCTCAGCTTAGATCACACCTATTATTTTTGGTCTTTTCCCGGATTTGGTGTCGCGCCAGGCCCCTAACTCGTTCTCCGGCCCCAACTTTTAGAAAATCTAGACCCGGACTCCGTAAATCAAACAATCCTCTCCTATTTTAAGTTCTACATACATTTCACGCATGCTGGATATTCGGATTTTTTCGATATTTACTGTTCACCTCTTTACACCGATCAACCAGTTCGTACAATTTGTGGGGCATCATCAAATTCCACCAATTTAAATTCAGCAGTCGCGTCTTCGCATTGCTTCCTTGCTGCTCTCCAGCTGGCAAATGATGCAACCATTGGCAAATTGTCGCAACTCGTGGCAAATGGCATAGCTCCTAAATTGGTTATATGAATTGTGTTAAATATTTATAATGGCGTTTGAATCCGGTTAAAATGCCATTACCATTAAACGAAAGCTGGTTAAAATTGGGCAAATTAAGTCATTAAAAATGGATTTTAAAAGCTAACCAATACATAATTAAGGGGGAGTGCCCCTCCCTTCATCCCTCACTAACGAGGAATTTTTGCATTTAAATTATTTTCGCCAAAGCCCTCAATTTTAAATATATTTTTATGTTTCTAATCTTTTTTGGTTGGGGGTTAGAAGTCCAACAATAAATGGCACAATTTAAAAGAATTTAAAGCGGTGCCGATAGAAATTGCCGGAGAATCCTTTTGAAAATTATTGCTCTACACTGTGATAAGATAAGCTATAACCTCATGAAGGGACAGATGCGGGCAATCCATGATCAGTGGATCGAGTAGCAACTGGTCCGATTCCAAAAATTGCGTCAAAATCTCAATGCTCCAGGGTCGCATCGACTTGAGCAGTGATTGTAGATCGGCCAGGACAACCGGGTCCTTTCTGTAGAATTCAGCGAACAAACGCATTTGAATTTTGCAGCCATGGAACAGCTCCAGGGAGTTTCTCAACAAGCGCATCTGATCAAGTGTAATATTAAATGACCATAACAATATGGTAGCATTCAAACGTAACCTATAGAAATGAGATTCGTATCAAAGAAAAGCATTATATCAGCTAAAAAATGAGTCTAACCCCATATGAACCGGTCCACCACAAAAATATATATGGCCATAATAATCACACGTATTGGCCAATTTCGGAAATTTGTGTATTTTGCTTTTTTCCCAATGGACCAAATTGGCTCATTCTGTAGCGAATTTAATGCTCTATCTCTGATATAAAATATTTTTTTCTTAGTTTAGTTTGAATCGAGTTGTGAGCGTGCCGAATTGTCACTGTAAGAATTGAACTTACTTAGGTATATATTATTCAATTCTAGGGAGGAGTATTCGTTGCTATGTTAATTTACAAAATTTAAAAAACGAGCCAAACTCGTTAAAACTTTTCAAAGTAGCTAAAAAATTGAAAATTTCGAAAATTTGAACCAGAAGGTAGAGCATAAAATTCTTTCTCCAAATTACCTCATTCTGAAGGTTGGCATGGATCTCCACTGAGCCAGCGATCTGAATGTTCTCGGCCAGACTGACGTTACTGCCCGTAAGATGATCCAATGCTTCCTGCTCTAGTGGGGCCGAAAAACGGTCGAAGCGCCGGACGACATGCACATTGGGCACATGATTTTCGCAGATGGCATGAAAACGCCTGCGAAGGGATGTACAAAATAGTCATTTGTAAAGGCTCAAATAGAAATAAAAGTTCAAAAGTAATTTAAATTCATTTTTAATGCAACTCAACTCCGCAAGAATCGGCCTAATTTTTTTTTCTATTTTTTAAATAATTCAAAACCGATTTTTTTTATTGTTCTTTCCTAGGTTTTTGAAGTCTTCAATTATAGGTTCAAAAGCATCCACTTTAAAATTAGTGGATTTCTGCAAAAAAATTTGCATTTTTGAAGCTCTTACCTGTTTTTTTTGGAATTTTTTTTTTGGAATAAATTGGCCAACGTCGGTGTTTTTTTAAAATGAAGAACAGAAACTCTCTGATCTAACTAACTAGTAAGTCAATTCCAACTTGCCTGCAGGAGGGCTGTATGCAGCTCAATAATTCACGCCTGCTGAACAATTTGAACGTGTCAGTCCATATTTCGTTCGGCAACAACCAAAGTCTTCAAGAAATTGATAAATAATTTTAATTAAAAATTTGGGTAATATGTAGTGTAGGAGTTACGGAAAACAAATTTTCAACATGGACGTTGATGTAAGGTATTCAAGGACATAGAATCCAATTCTGACGTCAGAATTAAGTTATCTCCAAAATTGACATGAGTTTCGCTTGAGATCACGTACGTCAAATATTTTTCGAATCGTAAAGGAGGAAAAAAACAGCTACATAAGGGTAATTTTTGATCATAAATGCGAATTTGGAATCACTTTAACATTTTATCAAGTTTAATTTTTTGATAAAAAATCCATTTACCTGATGAAATTATTTTTGATGCGACATTCAGAAAAAAGAACTTATGCGAAACTAATGCCGTCAAATGTGTGTTTATTGTTTATAGCTTATTTCTGATGTCATAATCGTTCTACACCCTCAAAAAGACTTAAATATAGAATTCAGCTTTTGGGAAAATATATTTTGACCCAACAAAAAATAATACTCCTACACTATTTTTTTAAAACCGTTTAAATCCGGCCTGTTCCACTGCAATTCGCCGTCTTTTGGCACCATTTTCGCTGGTCTCGTAAGTCGATGATGATGATGAGGAAGATGCCATTGTTTAAAGATTTTTCAAAATATTATCTGAGCTATGATCTAAAATGAAAGGACAATGAAGAATGGATTAATCAGATCCAAAATTATCTATTTTATTTGCTCTAAAATTCATTTTGGTTTTAGTAGTCGCAAGGTGCGATGACTCATAATCATTTTTTGAGAGTAAACTTATTTTTATTTCGCGGCACTTTTCTGATTTTTTTGTTCGAACTTCGAATTTTACGGCAAATTTGTTCTGATTGCTATATTTTTCTCGGCATTTGAATAAATTTCTTAAAAATGCATTAAATTTTCAAAAAAAAATTAAATATTTCCGGCGAATAACCTTTTTGAACGGAAAGTAAGGATAAATGAGTAAGCGGAAGGATGGGGATGGGGCAAACTAAAGCTGTAAAACCAAAGATCCATTCATCAATCTCCATTCGATGTGAGAATTGTTTAGCTGAGAGGGAGATCCGCCGAATGCGAAAGCAGCAGCAAATGGTAAATGTCATAAAATGGCACAGATGGGCGAATGGTCATTCCTCCATTTGAGAGTGGGGATTTATAGGGAAGGGGATGGACTGGGGGCGAACACATATACCTACCTATTCAAGATTAAAGATATGCTAAAAATTCCAGGAAAAAAACAATTCTAAAAAAACATTTAAATTGTTAATTTTTGTCCAAAATTTAAAAGATCACTTAAGATGTTCTTTGGATAAAATATTTGGCAAAAGCATAACCGACCGCACATCAATAAGCATCGATTGAACCAAAAATTTCATTTTAATGGGGCCATCCATAAATCTATGCGGAGAATGGACCGATTTGCTTCTATTATCTTCTAAGTGTCTAAACATTAAGGAGTGAAAATTTAAGCTTATGAAATTGGCCAAAAAGGCGCCTAAAATAGTCACGAAATTATTAAAAAGTATATAGGTAACTATATTAAAAATAATTATTTTACAAGTAGAAAACTATTTTAATGAACGCAAATTATGATTAGGAACAACATTGAATGCATTTATCGACGCAGAAGAAATTAAAGAAACTTTATAAATCGTACCAAAAATTTTGTCAAAAAATTTCTGTAATCGAAAAAAATCCATATTAAAAAAGATTTTTCAATATTTCCTTTATTTTCATATCTTTATCCTTAAATTAGCCTAAATTAGCCATTTAAGCATCAAAAAATTCCATTTCCCTAGCAAAAGATTCCACTTATTTTGGCAAAAAAGAATTTACATAACTACTGTCTCCATTAAGCTGTTGCCTTCCGCTTTCTGCGATGAAGGAAAAAGCAAAAACATTTTCTGTACGGCTGATTCATCCATTGCGGTCGTCGGAGAAAGATCGATCAACCGATGGAGGCCAAGATAGGGTAAGGGATGAAAAAAAGAAAAAAACTTGTCAACGATGGGATAAAGTTAAAGGGTTTAAATTAAAATCCGGGCGACCCGGGCCGGGCCTGGAGCAGGCCCGTGCCCAGCCCTGTGGTGAGAGAGCACTAGGGTGCTCAGGATTTTGCCACAAGCTCGGCTGAATTAACTATGTATAGATTGAGGAATTTTTTTTTTGGGTATCCATAAGAACCTTCTCTGACCGAATTTACTGTGTCTGTTAATGATATCTCCCGATTTTCCTTTTTTCCTGGTCGCAAAAAGATAATAAGATAGAAGAGAAAATCATTCGCTTCATATAATTTTTTTTGGACTTATGGACTATTCAAAAACTTTTTTATTTTCTAAGAAACAAATTTTGCACCCTCAAGTAGGAAATATTTAAAGAATTTTGGGAATAATATCCCAGCCGAAATAGCTACGAAAAACGCATTTTCCAGTTGATTAGGAGATTCCGAATGGATTTTAATTTGCATATTTTGTAGCCAAAAGATATTTTTATACATATATTTTTTTGAATTAGAAGAAATTTAGTCACAGATTTCAAATTACACCTTATCTCTCTACAAACTTTTCTCTCATTAGATAATAATCACATAAATTTTATTTTGACCGATAAAGCTTAGGATAAGGTAAGATGATACAATTCTGAAAAGGAAGGGGACGGTATTGATACAAAAAGAAGGAGAAGGTATGATAAAATTCTAATAGAGGAAGGGGAATGAATTGATACAATTCTGATAGAGGGAATAATTCTTCAAAAATGGTGAATAGAGTCGATAAAAAATTGAAAATTTAGGAAAAAAAATCCATAAGATTTCTCGTTTTCACAAAGTCAGCTTGCTTTCATCAAAATTCGTATTGTAAAGTGCGCGCACCGCAAATCCATTGGACAAGATGGAATTCTAAAATTTCCATAAATAAATTTGAATCGCTTAAATTGAACTAACATCAACCTCCAAAAATTTTTAATTTATATAATAAACTTAAAAATATCAGATAAAGTAAAAACCTCAAGAATATTCAAAAATTTTTCAAGAATAAAATTTTGGTGGTATAATATCTCAAATGTTATAAAAGACTGAATTTAAAAATAGTAGAAATATTTATATAGGTTTTATTATAATTCTCTACAAATTTTCTACACCTTCACCTTAAGTTTGTCGAGTCCGTATCTGTCGGCGAGTTGAAGTCGCTCAATGAGTGGCATTTCCACACAGTTCACCAGATGCATTTCACATCGGTTCTTCGCCAGGTTCACCTTAGGAAATTTTTATTTGTAAAATATAAAATCTGTTTTAAAATTGCGCTTAGTTTGTTCAATCCTACTTTTATAAGGCTTATGTTATTTTTGGCGAAATAAAAAGGGTAACCCACTAAGTAACGATCAGCCAATTTGAGCACTCCTAGAACATTAGTATCTAAAAGAATGAAACATATTATTAATTAGTAAGTTTAAAAAAATGATAAAATTATTTAATTAATAAGATCAAACTATTTAATAGGAGTCTAAAAAATAAAAGCAAATATTTCATTTTTTGGTGTCTGATTTGCAAAAAATAAGTTCTGATGTCGATCTTCCCGCCTACATATTATATCTTTTGTATTAAAAAATATTTTTTAATTACTATTGGGGTATAAATCATTTAGAAAACTCACGATTTGGGTGGACGTTCTGATCCAGATCAATCACTTCCAGGAATGCGCGGAACTGTTCGGGCTCCGCGTCTTCCACTTCCAACTTCCGACTCGCCTTCTCGCTCATGTCATTGGTGAGCATCGCCCGGAAAACTGGCGAAATTTGCATTAAACGGTGGGCGGACACGACGAAACTTTCCTCTCCGACCGAAATGGTGAATGCATCGAAAGAGGGCAACAAATCAGATGGAGGACAAAGACTAAAAATCGGGTGTAAAAGGTTGAAAATGGTTAAAATACTAAAATGGAAAAATCATGACGGATCGATAAAAAATAAATACGGATAAATTTCAGGCTAAAAATCAGAATTAATTTCGATAAATTTGGCTCACAAAATAAAAATTATGGAAATGAATTCCAAAAAATTCTTCAAAATTAAAAAATTCTCATAAAAGATAGGCCTATTTTAATTAAATTTAAATTATATTATTCTTCATAAAACAACTTAAAAAAGAAAATAAATTTAGTAGTTAGAGCTTTATAATCTATATTAAATGCATGTGGATGGAATTGTTAAAAAAGCTCTCAACTTACTCCTTTGTCTGTTTGCGTTTCCCTAAAAGTCGAATGGTAAAATGGAGATCACGGTATACTGGTAATGGAACAATAGTGGACTGCACGAAATATTGTGGAGTTAGAGCAAAAACAGATTTGTTTTCGTTTCTGTTGAACAATTCCTTCTGAAATATGGTAGGTAATCACAAAAATTGAAAGAAAATCTCAAAGAAAAAACAAAAATCGATACTAAAAATAATTTAAAAATCAAATTAATTTACTGGTCGGTGCTTATGAAATCATGTTGGGAAAAATAGAGAAAAAACTTCCGCAAATGGCCTAGGTTAAAACGGTGCAGATAAAGAGAATCCAAGAACCAAGAACTTTTTTAAAGCATGCTAAATTAAAACCATAAAAGACAGATATATGCGGAATTTTATGCTCTATTTTTGCCTTTTAATTTTCCAAATTTCTTTAAAAGTTTGGATTTTCCGAAAAAGACTGATTTTTCGCAATTATTTTGAAAAATTTCAAAATTTATCGCAATTTTAAAAGGTAAGACACTTTTTAGTCCACCTTTGACCCCCTCCACAACAATTTTTTTTGTTTAAGAAAACCACTATAAATCATTCTTTATTGCCGGGATACGTGTGTATCCTATGAGCCTTTTTCCGTAAAGTCATCCCAAAAGGGTTTCCCTATGGTAATCTTTGATATGCTGAATCCGGTTCTGCCTTCCATTCTGACATAATGCGTCACTTTTTTGACGCTAACGTCAAATTTTTTGAAATTATTAAAAAAATGATCGAGTATTTATTTTGCATGATGTGTAATTTTTAGTGAGCTGCCAGATAGATTTTGAAATTATTAAAAATTAAAATTCCAACCCAGTTTTTCGGTTTAAAACAAGGATCCAATAGGAAAGTGAAGTGTTTATAATCTATCAGACAGATCATAAAAAATTATACAAAATGCAAAATAAATACTCGATTATATCACTTTTAATTTTGAAACCCATTTTTTGTTACCTTTGACGTGAATGCTAAAGAGTCCAATCTTTATGCAAAGACATAATACCATATTCTCTATATATAAGCATCTCATCTATTATAAACATCCCCTATAATATAAGTACTCCTTTGGAGGGTATTGAAAAATAAAAGTTTGATGCTTATATCAGAGAGTTTACGGTAATTGGACAAGAAAAAACTATAAGTCAACCTTGATGATTTCCTGTCCGTTGTCCTTCCAATGCCAAATCATAATTTCGGCAAACGCTCCATTTTCCTTCGCTTCGTTCACCGGTCCATCTATATTTTGAATGTCAATGCTTCTGACATTAAAATTACTTTCATAGCAGATTGTAAATTTCCTAAAATTATTTATTTTTGCTTATTTTCAAAATGGACATTATAAGTTTTACCAAGAGGTGTGATATGTCCAGAACCGATGTACAATATTGCGGCTGTAATTTCTTCCAATGGAATATGGCTTCGGCACAATGATACAATGTTCCGGGGCCACAATAGAATGTTCGCTGTAGTCACTCATTATGTACAGTATATTGAGGTGTAATGTATTTCTAAAAGAAAACAACAAATTAGATCTAATCATGCTGACTTGTAAATTAGAAAGGGACAATTAAAAATTACTGTATTTAAATATACATAAAAGTACGAAAAAATTTGAAATGAATATTTGAATTTTCTGGTGTTTCAGAATAAAATCTGTTATCACCTTAATTTTGAAGAAATAATTTTGCATTAATATTACTCCTCAGAATCTATTATAAGATAAGTTTTCAATGTACATCTAGCACATAGAATGTAAAATTTTAGTTATTAACGACCGAAAACTATTGTAAAAATTATTACAGATGATACTGTAGAAAGTTCCATTTTTATTGATGAAGGATTGCATTTTTAAAAGTGTCCTTATTTTCGATCCCAAATTCCTAGATTTTGATTATAATATCCTTATTTTGTAGCCTTCGGTCCTGCCATCCCTGGATGAGAGAATGAAATGATATTGATTCTGTTGCTGGAGGCAATGAATGATAATGGCGGGTAGTACCCATTGTTTTCACTTTTTGTCTGCCGTCTCTCTGTTCCCCTTCAGTGGAAGCAGTGATAAGTGATAAGGGACGACTCTCCCGTTGAACAAAAGAATTAATACAGTAATCAAAGGGTGGCGATATGTCTTTAAGCGATTTTTAAATCAATTCCAAGTTCTTTTGGGAGGGGCTGAGTTAAATTACCTATCTAATAAAGCAATTATTCGCTTATGGATTAAGTAACATTTCTAAATTTTCATTATTTTGAACTTAAATTTTTCATAAATTATAATTTTAAGATTTACATTTTTTTGGCGCTTTCTGCAAAGCCNCCCCCCCCCCCCCCCGAAATCCATGTACAGTATATACCTCATACCTAACCTCCGAGAGGAACGGAGCAATTAAAACCTGGAAAATAAGCAAAAAAAGTATTTTGTTATTCAAAATATTTTAAAAGATATCATTTAAAAATTTCAAACCCAAAATTAAAGATGCTTGAGATCTGAATTTCCCCGAGACTCGGGAAACCGAGAAATAAGTCTCGGCTCGAGACATGAGGCTGAGACCTCGAGCAGCTATATTTGCTTTATTTTCTGATAGAAAATGTTTTTCATAATGCTGCAAATTTGACCGAAAAATATTATCTTCCATAATTTTTGTATTAATAAATTTTAGTTTTGTACGGATTAATTTTTTGCCAACATATTAAAAATTTTTCCAGATATTAAGGTGTATTTTTTTCGAATTTTGATGAAAATATTTGGAAATTCGTGAGAATCTTACATGTAAAAAATTAAAATAGGTAATACATTTTTCTCATTTTTTGTAGGAAAATTACTACATTGTTTACTCAACAAATTGAGCAATTTTGGAATTTTCAACCATAGATATGATCGGTCTCTCACATCGAATATCAGCTTCTATAAAACATTGTATACATAGTGGAAAAGTGTTAATGTTTCTATTCGTTAACATTCATAATTCTGAAGGTTTTTTTTATTTTTAGAAGGCATCCATTGATAGAAATCCCCAATTTTCTGCATAGCAAAATGTTGAATTTGTCTATCATTTTGCTGCTAGCAATCTCCGCCGAATTGGCCATGACCGTAAGCAACAACAAAAAGGCCAAAAACCAGCAGGAGAGTAGTTCATCGAGTTCGGTATGTTCGGGATCAGTAGCGGGTGATCAACAATAACAACAACCATTGTCCCCAATGGGCGTCCAACATTTGCGGCAGGAGTTGCGCAAGTATCAGAAGACCGACGAGAAAGGTGTGGTGCAGACTCGTTAAAAAGGGCAAATTTGGATTAGGCGAAATATAATAAACTAAGAAATTGATGAAAAGGGTATGTTGCTTCCTCTTATTAGTCTACGATTTGTCAAAAAATTTTACGGGCGCTTAGCTATGGAGCTTCGGAAAAAGATTTTCAATTTTTCACAAGTCACTGATCAGATCACTGATTGTTAGTACAATACAATTATTACTTGTTTTTCAAAAAAAAATCCACAACCTTCATTCGGTATTCGTTTTTCCCTATCACAAATTTATTTTCCCTATTAAATTTTTCATTGCTAAAAAACTGCTGAAAAAACTGTAATATTAGTCCTTAGCTTGAAAAAAGATTTTGCAAAATTTTTGCACAAACCTCTGGGTTTAGAGTTTGTTAATGCAATTATTACTTGTATGTCAAAAAATTTTTCACAACCTTCAGATTCTTACATTCGGTATTTAATTTTTTTCTCTTTTACAATAAATACTTTTTCCATATCACTGTCATTACAATAACATCATTGTACTTTTTCAGATCGCACATTCAACATTGAGGTTGTTGATGAATCGCAAATGAATGTGTGGAAGGTCAAGCTGTTGGAAACGGTAACCTTTTCATGCATTTATTTTTTTTCAAAATTTTTTTTAGACATTTTACGAGGGTTCTCCAATGAGAGAAAGCATGCAGCAAATGGCTGAAAACAAAAAATATCTGCTTTTTGAATTCAGATTCACCAGTCAATATCCGTAAGAATTTTTTTGGTAAAACAGCATTTGTAAGAGTGCTATGTATGTCTTTTCAAAAATGTATAAAAAGGATTTTTCAAAAATAGTGTCAAAAAAATTTTTAAACAATTAAAAAGGCGAAAAAATGGCAATAGAAAAAATTGGAATGAGAAATATGTAGAAAATTTTTATCATCCAACTGACAAGTGTACTCAATAATCTTTTTCTTCCAAATTTTTATCTTAATTCCCCGTTTTTTATGAATTTTAAATCTACCACTTTTTTTCAGAATAAAAATAAAAATCTACTTTGATCTAGTGATCCGGAAAAATTTTTGTTTCAGAATTTTTTATATTTAATGAAACATCAAAAAAATCTTACAGAAAGGCCTCCTGTTTCCGCTATTTAGGGTGAATTTTTTCTCTTACCAATTTTCTGGTTTTTTATTTAATAAAATAACAGATTATTTTTAAATGATTTTTTAATTCATTTTATTCTGATACCATATTCGAAAACCCCTTTTGGATACCATTTTTGTTGCTCATTCTTCTCAACAATTCATTTAATGCGACAACACTGTAGGACATCGATGGCTAAACAAAAAAATTACTGGCCAGAATTAGGAGATGGGAATAACGGAGAACTCGATTTGGATATCCTAGCTGTGCACGGGCCTGCTCCAGGCCGGCCCGGCCCGGCCCGGACTTCAATAAAAAAAAGCCCGGCCCGGCCCGGCCCGTCGACTATCAGGCCCGGCCCGGCCTGGGCCCGGCCCGGCCTGGGCCCGGCCCGGATAGGCCCGGAAAAATACCCAAAATTTTTCCAAAAAAATTTTTGGCAAAATTTTTTTACCATTTTTAAAAATCAATTGTTTATCAAAAAAAGCATAAAAATAACAAGCATTACTATATTTTGTCTATTCTAACATAATTGAAAAAATTTTAATCACCGAACAATTTTTCAAAAAATTTTAACTGAATTTTAATTTTATTTCGTGTGCTAATATAGATAGGTAATGTTTTCCCCCTAATTTTGGCAATAAAACTTCCCACTAACAATAAAACGCTTGTATACTTTAACTTTCTACATAAAAAATCATCTCCAAAAGTTCCGACAATTTAAACAATTTTCAAGTTTTTTGATTAAAATTTTAAAAATATTTTAATAAATTTGATTAAATTTTAAAAATAATTTATTAATGCTAATAAAAAAATTTAAAATATTTTTTAAAATTTCATTTCATTTTTTATTAAAAATTTCAATATTTTTGGGCTGTGGTCAGAAAAATTTCCCCCTGCCGGGCCTATCCGGGCCGGCCCGGGCCCGGAGACACCTAGGCCCGGCCCGGCCCGTGCACACCCCTGATCCTAGCACTTCTTAAATTGTGAATAGAACTCTCATTTTAATGCAAAAATTAATTTTGGCTATAGAATTATTTGAATAAGCATTTGGCAACAATTATTTTAATTCTTTTTCATTTACTAATTTAATTGATTCTTTTTGTTGATTTTTTCATCCGAATTTCTTGATGTCCGGTGTAGCATCATAATAAAAATAGTTAATTATAGCATCAGCTTATTAGATTAGGCTAAAATCCATATATTAGCAAATTGGAGAGGCACGCACGAGAAATGACTGGTGCTAGAGATGTTCGAGAGTCTCGGGAAAATTTGGGTCTCGAACATCACTAACTGGTGCTATATGTACATACCATATATACCTCATAAAACAGACTAATCTAATCAGTAATTTTTTCTTTTATGCCCTTCTCTGACATACATATTACCTTCTTTAAATGTTTTAAGTTGTTGACCATTTTTTCGAGAACAAAGCGTTTGGTCGGATAGATCACGCTGACCCGAAAGCATTATTTCCAATTGACGTCGAAAATCAAAACTAATTTCGACTTTGTTAAGGTTTATCGGGAAAAATCCCATATGAATTGGCTTATTGAATGGGCTATTTTCTTCTGAATTTAAAGCACCCCATTTTTTCGCATTTTGTCGAAGTTTTTTGCAAAGAACTGATGCGGATGAAGATGGATTTCCAATTTTGTAAAAGTTCATTGAGGAAACAGATGACTGCTTTGAAGAGTACCCTGAATGAATTTATTAAATTATTTTTATGTATGTGGATCCTGCAACATCATGGATGAAATTAATAACAATAGCGCGATTAATTTTATCTTATGCATTTTTATAGAAAAATTATTATTTTTAATATCCCATTCTAAATGAAAATACTTGCGAAATTACCAACCTTTCAGTTTTGCCTGGACATTTTTTGGCGAAAATGCGGTCATTTTTGTGTTTGTTTGATTTTAATGTAATTCTCCAATGCCAGCCGAAACTGATCCTGCGGCTTTATCGGTTCCCATCATCATTCCGTCACTTTGTTCCATTAAAATTAATTTCAAAAATGTAATAATCAAATTCCAAAATATCACTGAAGGAATATTCATTTTTGCTTTTTATTCTAAAAACGTTAATACTAGTTTCTATAAAAATTTACGATATGAAATGAATAAAAAGGGAAAATTTCCTTTATAATTTGTGGAAATAAATCTATGGATAATTGGCATATCCCCTAATAAGTCTATAAATAAATGGTTAACTTTCAAAATTGAGGCCAGGATGGGGCAAGGACCATATACAATTTCTTAAAAATAAAAATAATAAATCTAAATATAATTGGCATATGCCAAAATAAAATTATAAAATATTAAAAAAAGTATAAATAATTCGATTGTAATTTTTAATTATCAGTAAATCCTTTCCATTATATACATAAATATACATATTAGATTTGTCTTAATTACAATAATTCATTCACATGTATCGATTATTGTTTTCACATGCAGTTTGGAAGTCGTCTTTCCCAAAGAAACCTGAAGGAAATGTGAATAAAATATTCTTATTTCCGAATTGTACACTTATTAGTATTATTTTTACAAATCAATCTAGTTTATATAACATTTCTAATTGGTTTTAAATTAATCTTTATATAGGAATTAATTTTTTTAAGCTGAACTTAATATATTTGAGTTGCCACTTTTCATTTAACGAAAATAATATAATCAGCGTAAGTGAATTAGAAATTTATTTTTGGCTCTAAAATTTTATGAAGAGGAAGTTTTCCATTATGAACTATCTCTTTGCATCGTTTCTCTATGCAGTCTTTTTCCGTTATTTTTTTTCTGCCACTTACAGTGAAAGATTCGCTTCGAAAGATCGAGAATTCAATGCAATTTAATCGGCGCTCAATTTTTATCGTATGATTTTATCGACGGATAACTGACAAGTCAAGTTTAATCTTGTTTGATAACACATAACCATTCTATAATAAGATATAATTACGTGGGTTGGGAAAAACACTAATTTACAGGAAATAACTAATTATTATGGTTTATTTTTAACAAATTCTTTAATGATTTGATCATTTTATCCAAAATCGTGTCTATTCATCCAACAGATACATACCATGAATTAATGATAAGTTGGACAATTAGTAGGATAAAGGAACAAAACTACTGCAGATATTGTTGGAAAATTTATAATCTTATAGATCGGGCCCTACTATAAAGGATTTACAAAAATTCCACATTTTTTCTTTCGAAATTCGGCCAAAAAGTTCGAAATATCTCCTAAAAACCGCTATGTCTTTCGAGAAAATTTCGAACTTTTTGACCGAAGCTCGAAAAACAAAAAAAACTCTGAACAATTTTACCCTTTATACTTTTTGTCTAACAAGTTTAACAAAAAAGTTTTAAGCCAGACTACATTATGTGGCGGTTTTTTTAACGCCCCATGTGGCTGTTTTTAGCGGTAACGACCTAGCACTATTGTATCGCCCTAATGGATAGTATTCAAAATGCGGTATTATATTTTTAAAGGTGCGAAATAGGTATGATTGTTTATTACATTAGATAATAATACTAGCATCGCCGACGGGGGATTCTCTAGGTGGATTTCTGGGTAATATACGTACTCATATATAGGTAGGTATATGAGGTGTTAGAGAGCTGTCTGGCTAGGGCTTGTCTAAGCCCAGGTGAGTTACAGGTGGTCATGTTGGTAAGAAGGTCGCGGCTCTTTGCGCTGCCTCTAGCCTTTCCTTGTAGACATTTGGGGTTTGATGTGGCCATAACTTTTTTTACTTGGCCATTTAGTATGGCGTTTTTTAAAATTTTTTAGCAGTCATCCATACCTATCTAATGACAGCATGCTCCTACGAATTATTTTTCAGACATTTTTATTCCACTCAAGAGAAGAATTTTGCGATTTTCCTTTTTTTCAGGGCAAGAACTACAAGGTAGTCATACAGACCCGGGTGGACTCGGCAAAGTTCGCGGTCAAAACCAATGAAATCTGGCTGATGCCCAACAAAGAAGCGCTTCGTCCCTATGGCGTTTGTATATATAAAGTGTGACAAATGGAGGACGATAAAATTAAAATTCTACTGTATGTAAGATATTTTGTATGTAAAATATGTCGTGAGAAAAAATACAAAAACAAAATTGTTCATGCTACACTCTAGGACCAGGTTTTGATAGGTGATAAGTCGCTACAAAAAATTCACTACATCCTCCAACAACTTTTTTTAAGTTGTGCATTATTTTATTATTCTCTAATGTTTTTTTTTAATTTTTAGAAATTCGCATTATGAAATTTTTGTAAAAAAAATTTTTCTGATATTTTCGAACCTTTTAAGATCATTTTTTATTAACAAATGAATATTTTTCAATTCACTCATCAAATTCGCGATACAAATAATGCAATTGCATTTCTTCGCGAGCGCGAAATTCTTCGCTCTGATCCACCGCAATGTCCAGACTAGGGTAGCGCACGGG
>LDKF01001563.1:24983-36514 GCA_001026735.1 Rotylenchulus reniformis
AGGATGGAATCAGATTAGCAACTTTTATCCGGTTAAGAATTAATTGAATCTTATGATTTTACTCATTACCCGTCTTTTTATCATTTCTTTTTGTGCTTTTACATGTCGTTGCCCTTCATATTTCAAATATTTACTTTGTAAAGTTTTTTGATTTTAAGGAAAAATAATTTTTTTTTGACGTCGTCGTCAAAAATGACGTCAGATGACGCATTACATTAAAATGGACGTCAAGTCAGATTCAGCGCCAAAAGTTACCCTTGTGAATTGTTTTTAGATGATTTTAAGAAAAAAAAATTTGGGTCCCAGATTCTTAAGGATTGCCGGTCATTATATAGGAAAAAATGAATTTTTTATTTGTTTTTTTTTCGTTTTTTTAAATATTTTCCTATAAGCTTTTTTGGAAAAAGAGAAAGAGAAAATGAGAGCGCTACAACGCGAGAGAGTGGCGAAAGAAGTCAGAGGAATGTGTAATAGCACAGCCATTTTGGTCACGATTCTCAGGCCAAATGCACCTTAACGATTTTTCCTCTGCGGATAGTTGTGAATTTTTGACGAAAACAGCACAAGTTGATTGCTAATGGGAGTCCAGTGGACAAACCCACTATAAAAAATGATTGCGGAAATGATGATGATAGGCATATTTCTGATTTTCCTATGAATGAAAATCAGCGCACTGATCCGCAAAAACTCATAAATGTGAGATCGAAAATTTTTTATCATTTTTTTAGAGAATTTCATTGCATTAAGGGCGCTGTCCATTCCTTTTCCTAAGTAAATTTGTCAATTTTTTTGGAAATTTTTTAAATTTGAGAAATATTTTTTAGGAATTTAGGCCCTAAAACATCGTTCATTCTGACCAAAATTTACAGAATTCAATAAAAAGAATGCATTTTCCAAAAAAATTTTAAAAACAAATAATGATTTTATATTTTATATTCTAATAAAATATTTAAAATTAAACTTTTGATTTTTTAGCCGATAAAATTTTTACGAAAATCCTAGCTTAGGAATTTTATATTTTCAGGTATTAAAACATATAACAACATATAATTTTTGTTCTATAATTATAAGTACACCAAAACATAATCAAAACAGAGTACTGAATGTTTCTTTTTAAAAATTATATAAAATCCATGACTTTCTATAAATTTCAGTGAAAATGATCAATTTGGGTAATAAATTTTGAGAGTCTCGAATTGTAATGATTAGGGTCGATCTTTTCCAGCCCAAAAATGCCAAATATGACCATAAAATATGCCCAAAATATGCTCGAAATGCCAAAATATGCTTTAAATACGCCTGAACGTTTTGGCCACATATGACTTAAATCAGCATAAAAATTATTTATTATTTGGTTGTTTAATGCTTTTTCAGGACACAAACTAAAGTTAAGATGATTTTTCCAGCTGAAGGGTGCCGACGTTAAGCCGACGGAGAAAATTTTTGGAAATTTTTTTAAAATTCGTAAAGTTCAAATGATGATAAAAATTTTTTACATGATTTTCAGGCCGTTTTGAGCCCGCACAAATGGAAAATATCGACCTTAGTAGTGAATTTTTGATCAATTTATAGATCAAATTTAATGTTTCCTATCACTTATTTTTTATACTTAGATGAATAGGTGCTGGGTCGTTGCAAAAAAATTCCCAAAACTCAGAACATCCTTTAAAGACTTTTTCAGGGCTTGTTTTGAACCAAAACTTCCAGCGATAAAATTGTTCAAAATTTTATTCTCTTCTTCCATATATTTTTATTTTTCGAAATTATTCAGAATTTTTGTCTGAGATTCTAAAAAACTAAAAAATCAACGATTTAGCATAATTTTTTTATACTTTGGCTTTGAAAATTTTACAATTTTTTTGAAAAACTTTTGGGTTTTGCTTTTTTATAATGAAATAGCACCAATGTTTATCCTTTAGACGAATTTTTAGAAAAAAATAAATAAAATATATCAGTTGTTGTAATAAAATAATAATAATTACTTTCGTTGCCGGTATTATGGCAATAATACATATATGTTTTAAATTTTTATACCTTTTTATCCCATATTTTGATAGTTTTGTAATATATTCCATGGCCATATTTTGAATTTTCTAATGCAATATCGGGTATTTCTCCTTTAAAAGAAAATTAAATTAGCAGGGCTAAAAATAAAGATTTTTGAGCGAAAAATTAAGAAAGCGCTGATTTCTCGCTTAAAATAAAATATTAATTTTTTAAATTTTCTTACAGGGTGCGCCAAAAGTCTTGTTACATAGTAAATTGTAAATGATTTTTTTTATTAATTGATCAAATCACACTCAAAAATATAAAAAAGCTTCGCAACAAAATGAGGTACAAAAATAACAATCATGATTCAAAGTGCCCACCCTTAGCCCGGATACAGAGACGAAGTCTTGTAGAAAAATTTTCGACGATGGTACGCAGCTCTTGGACCGGAATTTTGTCCCATTCTCTAAGAAGGGCCTGCTTGAGCGACTCCAAATTTTTATGAGGAGTAGCCAGGCCCTGGCCTCCAAAATGGCCCAGATGGAATAATCCATCGGATTCAGATAGGGAGAATAGGGGGGAAATTCTTGGGATGATATGAATCCGGGCAGATGGTCCCGGCACCAGGTCTGAATTTTGTGAGCTTTGTTGGCTGGTGCAGAGTCCTGTTGGAAAATTCTCTCTTTCTGCCCAAAAGTAGTCCATAGAACGAGGTTTCAAAATGCCCTGGAGATTTTCCCCTATATGAGAAATTTTGTTGATTTGGACCCCTAGGCATCCAAAAATCAGCGTTTTTCTGCCCATTGTGAAATTCCAGCCCAAACCATAATTAATAGGGACTTTTTGAAATGACTGATAATACGATCAGAAAGAGCAGGTTTTTCTGTCCCCACTATGTCATTTTGATGATAGGCTTCGATTGTGAGAAATTTTCGTTAGGGAGAAGGATGGGTGGTACTTGCGTGCCGCTGGAGGAGCAATCGCTATCTTTGGGACTGAAATTCTTTATTTGATTCGCAAGCTAAGCTGAATTTTTTTAGGGTCTATAGAGCCCGATATATAGCTCATTTTTGGCCATTAGTCAGATTGATTTCCTTTTAATCCCGGTCTTGTATTCGAAACTTCTCATGGAAACCCGAGGTTTGCTGTCCACTCGCTTCCTGAACCTGTACCGGTTACGTTTGGTCCTGGACGACCTAGATCTTTCGCTCATTTTTGAAGTACTCTAATGTGCCATGTTCCCTATACATATAATTTAATTTTTTTCTTTTTTTTCGTGTCCTGCACACACGAAAACCCCTAAAAAATTAATAAATTGGTTTAAAAATTTTCAAATTAAAATTTCTAAAAAAAATTTGCCCAAAAAATCGGGTTATTTGCGCATCGGATGGGTAAAGCAGATGTGGATCCACACTGCCCCATGACGGAACTCTCACCCGATTTTTTGTGCAAAAAAAATTCAAAATTTTAAAAATTTCTTAACCGTTTAATAATTTTTGGGGTTTTTTTCAGAAATTTTTACAGGCCTTTTCTGGTTTTTAAAAAAAATTTTACAGGCCTTTTCTGGTTTTTTCAGAAAATTTTACAGGCCTTTTCTGGTTTCAGAAATTTTCATAGACCCTCCATCTTTCGACGGTTCGGGTACCTCCCGTGTACCACGAAAAAATGATGGTCATGGTTCACCAAAAACGTGGATTTTTGAAAAGGAATTGACGAAAAATGCAATTATTATACAAAATAGACATTAAATTCACTATTTTATACTTCTAATTATTTCTCACATAGAATGAACTTTTGGGTATGCAAAAGTTTAGAAAACCTCAAACGTGATTAAAAGTCATTTTTTAAATTTAAAGTGGCGGTTATTATATGATTATATGTACCTATAATGCATTTTTTATAGTAGCCATCTTTCCGTGAATTATTGTGATTCCTGGCTTGTTTAGGAAAAGTTAGGACAAAACTATTAAAAGGTAAGACAATACACAGAAACTATTAGGGGCATTACAAAAATTAGAATTCTTCAACGGGATAACTATGTAACTAAACTGGAATTTTTCACAATGAACCCCGTGACTATCAAGAGTACAACAACTAAACCAGAATCTACCAGAAGTACAATTAAATCGGCGCCAAGCAAAGGCACAAACCTGGACTCAATCAAAACAGAATCGACCGTTTCACTTGACAATGGAAGAAGCACCGACAGTTTTTGGATTTCTGTCAAATCACCTTAATGCTCTATCGGATCCTGATGAAGTACAACGGGACACTACGATCCGACAATTTGAATTATTTGTTGGCATAATGCCTATTTTCACATTCCAATTGGACATTTCATCCCCTCAAATAGGTTTTCCCCTCCCATTCACATTTCATATTCAGTCGTCTCCGACGCAATCACTCCTTAATTTGTAGAGTGATATATTTGGAAAATAAATATATTATTAATATATTGATTCTCTTCCTATCCTTTATTGAGCAAAGGTTTCCAAAAGGATTCCTAAATACATTGCTCTTATTTCACATTTATTAAAGAAATATATTCCTGTTTCCATCCCCAAAGAATATAAAAGCCCTTTTATATTATTCTACGATGATGAGTTAGAAAAAAACAGCGCCACTGTCGCATCGTGATGTAATGCCTATGCTGACGCTGATCAATTGTATTAAAAAGCACATATTATTTACGAATCGTCCTATAAAAATCCTAATTGTTACATATGTCGAATAATTAACATAACCAATAAAAGGGATCAAATCGCTAACTCTCCGCTTACGCAGACTTATGGGTAGTTTTCAGCCAAAAAACAATTTATTAATATAAATACAATACAACAAATTATGATAGCATACCTAATTCAATATTTATTATTATTTTTGAGGAAAAACTCCAATGGAGGAAAAAACCTCATATTATTATAATTATTTTGTCTAGAAAGATTATATTTTCATCCAATTCTCCAAATGTGTATTGCAATTCCAATCTTTCAGTGTCCAACCCCGGGCGAATGTCCGGGTTGTGTGGGTCTATAATCGTCCGTAGTCGCACTTTGGTTGACCTACATTAAAAATAATAAAAAATTATTTTATGACATTTTTATAGCCAAAATGTTGGCTTACGATCAATTTGAACTATGGATTCAAGTTTCATTCCTGACCTGTTTTGGCACATTCGGCGCCGGAATTTGGCCCTGAGCCATCATCAATCTTCGGTGCCCAACCCCGGGCGAATGTACCAAGGTCGTGGGTTTAAAAGCGATTTCATTGTTGTTAGCCATTGCTCCACTTAGGGACGACGTAACAAGAAGGGTCCCGGTCAGAACTCGGGCTAAGAGTCTCCCGAATTTTATGGTCCGTTGATTAGAACAGTCATCTTCTTCATCTTCCGATATAATTTCTAGGAAAATGCTCTTTTAAAGGGGGGTAGTGGTATTGGTCAGTAAAAAATTAAAGATTTTTGTAAATTATGCTTTTACGAATAAGCAGATAATAAAATGATAATAATAGAATTTTTTTGAAAAAACAAGTGAAATGACTTCAAAAGAACGATAAGAATTTTTGTCATGAATTTAGAAACTTGTTCCATCTAGATAATAATATTTACCTCTATGACTTTCCGAATCGCTTCCTTTTGAAGGGGCAGTAAAGGCCCTACAGGCAATTAGTGCCGAAAGCGATAAAATTAAAGCCAATTTCATTTTTACTTTATCAAAATTAAAATTAATTAATAATCTTTACATTAATTGACTAACAATTAAGTAATATTCTACTTTTTATTTTATTATATTTTCTTTTTATTAATTTAAACAATCGGAATTGCTGACAGAGTATGATTTGGTCTTGTCAATTTTTTAAACTTATATAATCCCAATTTTATTACCAGGAAATTAAGTAATTTTGGAGTTTATACTGCATTTTTGAATTTTTAAAATTTAATTAGTGAAAGACAAAAAACCACGTGAATTTGATGTGTTTGTAAAAATGAATCGAATTTTTTTCTAACAAATTAATGTCTAATAAAATTGTCCAATCCTTAAAACAGGAAATCTCCATGATTACATGTTCCGTTTATTAACATTTTAGCTGAACTTCGCAAATCCTAAACAAGCAAAATGACCATTTTTCCAACTTTTCATATGAATTTCAGTTGTTTAAATTTTTTTAGTTGACTCAATAGAATTTTATGTATTGATAAAAAATGTTCAAAAATGTATGGGTGTAAGAAACAGGAAACGTAAAAAGTGTAAAAACAGGAAAATTAACAAAATTTAAAAAAGCAAAATTCATGTGCATTTTCTTCCTCATAAGTCATAACATGGATATAAAATCATTTACTAGTTAGAGAGTTTGGAATCTAAAAATCGTCCATTTCCAGGCCAAGAATTTAATCGATAATAGGGCCAAAAGAAAAAATCTTTTGCAGAAATATATTTTAATTGGTTACTTTTTTCTTTTTGATATTTAGTTTTTGTTCTTTCTAGCTCATTTAAAAACGATGTTTTAAAATCATTTTGATTTATTTTCTCTTTTATGTTTTTTTATGCAGAAAAATTTGCTCAATTTTTTAGTAATATCGAAATTCTGAGAAAAAATATTCCCAAAAACATGAATGACCTTCAGATATTTTTTGAAGTTTAGATAGCATAACTTGTTTAATTATAATAAGGAATGATAACAAATTTTTTTTAAAAATAAATTAGCTTTTTTAGATTTATTATATTTTTATAAATTCCTTATTAAGATTGAGTTCTAAAAACCGGATGTATATATTCTTATGCCAATATGTTAAAAAATATCAAAGAATTGTAAATATGTGGGGCGACTTGTTCTTTTTAAAATGATCATTATTTAAATATCTATTTATCTTTCCAAAGCATTTGACTATCTTTTGCTTAAATTAGTAGACCATCTGTACAATTTGATAAAATGCTAATTTCGCAAGCATCCAATCCATGCCACGGTAATTTCTTCATTTCGAAATGTTTTTCTTATCTTCCACGAGCTTATCTACTTAGGGTGTAACATAAGTTCTGGACCCTCCTCCCTTCTTAGTGAGAATTATTTTTTTTAAAAATGAAATTAAAACTAAAACAATTGGCTTTATAATCTATGATACGTTTATACTTTTTGGACAAAATCACTTCTCTTTTCTTAATATTCTGGGGAATTTGGAAGTAAAATATAACTTGATGTCATTTTTGAGTTTAGTCAAATTGGACCAAGTTTTTCTCGACTATGGAATAGGAAAGATAACCGAATCAAATGCTATACTGATAGGCCAAGAGAACCGAATCAAATGCTATACTGATAGACCAAAATTTGATGAATATAATGGGTAAAAATGAAATTCCCAACTTAGCTATCCAATTTTTTCCAGTAGGCCCTTTTTGAAATATCCGTTTTGGGCATATCGTCCAAAAAACAAACCTTCGCTAAAGTGATCAAAACTAGTAATGAAAGTTGATTTTTTGAATTATATGACCTAATATGGCGAATTACATAGTATGGTAATGATCTTTGGCACTTTCCTTCGATGCCAATGTCAATTCGATGGGTTCGTCCAAATTCACGGGCAAAGATTGGTAGACCATAAAATGGCACAAAAAAGATGCGAAAAATAAATGAATTTCATGTTCCTTCTTTCTCTTCCATTGCTTTTATTTGTCTCTCCGTTTCTTCTTTCCTCTTTATTTCGTCTTCCAACTTTCTCCCCCATTCTTCTTCCTTCATCTTTAATTTATCTTCCAATTCCTTTGTTTCCTTTTCAGATTTTTCCTGTACCTTCTTTTTTTCTCCTTCATGTCGCTTCTTTTCTTCTTCCAGTTGTTTAGTTCGCTTTTTGACTTCATCCTTCAAAAATTGATTCTCTTTCACCAATTGCTTCTTTTCCGCAGCTTCCTTATCAAACTGAAATATCATTTTTTATAAAAATAATTTATGCACCATTTAAAAGACTAATACATTAGCAATTCTATATTGTATGAATTTCATAAATTTTGGAACACCTAAAATTGTTATGTAAAATGAAATTAATTTTGATTGCAAGCTTTTGACCTTTTTTGTTATTTATTTCACCAGTATGCACCGAAATGTCAACTCTTGTCTTAATTTGTATTTTTACTTCCCAATCTTGTTGTAAAGTTGGGTTTTAGTTGTCGATGAGTTCCAAAAAATACCAAATTCTGATTACAAAGAACAGAAAACTCAACCAGAACATCACAATTCATCAGAACTTTTCAACTTATCAGAAAAATTATTTTAAAAATATTTTATTTTCCAATATATAGAACTTAAAAAATGAATTTTTGATTTGGTTCTAAATTTTTTTTTATTCCGATTCCTTGATTTTTTTATGAAATTTAAGAAATCTTGTTTCTCTAAATTTAGAATAGTTTTTTTGATAATTTTGTTAGATCCTATATTTAATTAATAATATTATGAATTTTCTATAGTACGAATTTCGAAAAATGGGTTTTATAAATTCTAATTTTGGTACCTGTGCCGTTTATACTCTTGGATTTTTTTTTGATTTTCCCTTTTTAAATTTTTTAAATTTTAAATTACTAATTTAAAAGTGATGGCGGGTTCCTCAGGCATTGTATTCCAATTTGAATAATTTTATTCGCCATCAAAAGGACAACAAAATTGTCGCTAACATGTTTGGGTTTGATTTTATCAAATCTAATTTTACGACATGTAGGTTAATATGTATTAATGTTACAAAAATTAAAAAAAACAAAATCATAGAATTGATTAAGTTTAGCATTTAGATAATCTGACATCACTTTAATAATAAGCGTTTGTGAAAAAAACCCGAATCACATCCAAAAAATCAAATTTATTTTTAAAATACAGGGGGAGGGGAATCCAGGGGAGGGAATAAACTGCACAATATCTGTTTTATTCTGTTTAATCAGAATTTTTTAAATTGGTATTTTTCAATTTACCTACTATCTTGGATTCTTTATAAAAATTTTCTTGTCAAAATTTAAAAATGTGATCCGGCGGTTTTCGCATGTGCTGAGCTCAAAGCTGCTGATGTCAGATTTGTTGTGTGATTTCAGCAATACAATTTTTATTATTTTCTTCTTTTTCAATTTTGGGAGCATTGTTATACGCTATACGAAAAAAAAATAAAAAATGGCAACATCATAATATGATAAAAGCACTTCAAATAAAATTGTCAGCAGATTAGAGCTCAACACAAGTGAAAAATAGGGTGCCACGGAACCGGAACTTTTCACAAAAACCGGAACCGGAACTGACCGGAACCAGAAAAACTGGAACCCGGAACCGGAACCAGATTTTTAACCGGAACAGGAACCGGTCGGAACCAGCCTTTTAAGCCAAAAAATAATTTTTTTACAAATTTTTTAATTTAGCAAATAATATTTCTTTATAAAATTAAAAAAAAATTTTAGCAGGAAACTTTATCTAAATTCTCTTAAGAAATCGTTTAATTTTCAACTTTCAAAAATTAGAAAATATTAGAATCGAGCGGCAAAAATTCAATCTATGAATTTTATCGCCAGTGAAAATTTTTCGTTGAAAAATTGAGGCTTTGAAAATTTTGGTTTTTAGATGTAATCCAATATTTTCTTTTTAAATGGACTAAAAAAAATTTTCTTAATAAATGAGTAAATTTTTCCAATTTAAAAACTTTTAAGAATTTTTGGTTGTGGGAGAGGCAGAGGTAGAGTGCACAATTCACTTCACGAAAAATATGGCAAAATATCAAAAAATACGGCATTTATATGACGGTATCATAGTAGAAATTTTTTTACCATTTTTAAATTAATTCAATTTCTAGAGAGTTGGCGGTGCCGGCTCCGATGGGGGCCGGTGGAAAAAATTTTGAGAATTTCAGCTCTTTCCTTTAAGAAATTTAATTTTTTTGCCATTCATTTTCAGAAAAAAAGTGAAAGTTCATGCTTTTTCATTAGAAATTTGCTTCCTTCTTATTATTCAAATCTCACTATAGGGTAAATTTTGCACACTGAGCAGAAGAGAGAAGAGGACGATAGACAAAAGACAAATAAATTATCATAGAAAAACGTCAGTTGCTTAATAATGGAGGGGTGGGAAAATTTTGAATTTTTGGACGAAAAAATTCAAATTTCTTAAGAAAATTTCTCCAATTTATCGGCCAAAATGCCATTCTTAGGGGTGTGTTTGGTTCCGGTTCCGACCGGTTTGAAAACCGGAACCGGGTAGTTCCGAGTTTTTGAAAATCGGAACCGGAACTTTGGTTCCGGGGGGACCGGGAATTCCGGACCGGTTCCGGTTCCGTGGCACCCTGGTGAAAACCCTCGAATCCCAACTAATAGAGTTGAGATAAAAATTTCGAACTAAAAACAAAAATATTCATTTTTCGAGATCCACTAATTTGGAGGAATATTTATTTTTTTTCTAAGGTAAGTTGAAAGTTTTGATGAGTTTGATGTTGTGATTGAGATTTTCTGTTCTTTATAATCAGAACTCGTTATTTTTGAACTCAAAGGCAACCAGAAAAATTTGCCACATCTACATCAAGTTATGAAGAAAAACATAATTTAAGCCAATTTAATAATTTGACATTTTAGTACAATACTTTTGATCGTCACTATATTATGCAATTTAAATTTTTTTTATTTTTGGGTCAAATTATAAAAAAGATTTTATATTACTATCATATAAAAATAATAATAATAATTCTCTATACTTTTTGCTCCAGCGCAACTATCCTTTGGCTCACTTCTCGTTGGAATGCCCTGAAGTGTTCCAGCAGCTCGCCTTGTAGTTGATTTGACAACTAAAAAATATTATTATTAATTGATAATGAAAGCAGTGGAATGGTATTTTTCTTTTTTTCCAAAAAGTGGTTAATTTTTAAAATTATTGTCAGATCTACCAATTCAAATTCGTGGTCATCGACACAGTCATCTAGCCAACTCTTATTCATGGATATTATAATTAATTCGATTTTTATGCTAAAAAAGTAAATTAATTTTTATCATTAAAATTTAAATAAAGAATTTTTCAACCAAAAATTCTATTACGATGAGAGAAATTTTTGAGTAAAATGATAGCAAATAGCTGAATTAGAATGAAAAAATAACATTGCAGGTAAGGAAATTTATCCTGAAAATTTATTCTCCTTACCGGATAAGGAAATTTATCCGGTAAGGAAATTTAGATATATGATCAAAATATATGGATAATAACATTCACATGACTCTGCCTCAGGCTAATATTTTTAAATTATCTAGAGATAAGATACGGACTCATTTTTATTCAGCCAATGACCTATGTAAATGTATGTTGTAGCCGATACCGAATCAAGGCAAGGACAGAAAAAAAATTCGAGTCATTGCAGTCATTTATGAATACTAGGGTTGTTGGCGACCGGTTCGGTTTCGGTTAACCGAAACCGAAAACCGGTGTTTTTGGCCCTAAAACCGAAACCGAAAACCGGGGGTCCCGAAACCGGCCAAACCGAAAACCGGGACCCCAAAACCGCCGGTTTTTCGGTTTTAAAAATCCACCCCTAAGAATGAGAA
>LDKF01001564.1:6237-19623 GCA_001026735.1 Rotylenchulus reniformis
AAAGAATTTCACAGGCCTTGTTTTCTAAAAAATTCACAGGCTTGGAGTTTTCAAAAAATTTCAGAGGTCTCGAGTTTTTAAAATTTTTTCATAAGCCTTGGGTTTCAAAAAAAATCGGAGGCCTCAGGTTGTTCAGAAAATGTAATGAGTTGTTCAAAAAATTTAGCATCGAAAATTTTCTTTTTGAAAATTTTTTAGATAAGGTCTCAAACGAGCCAAAAACAACGGAGAATCAATCGTGGAGACTCAGTCGTGTTGAGACTCAATCGTGAAGACTCATCAATCGTAGAGACTCAATCGTACAGACTCAATCGTGGACCAGAAAAAGACAATAAAGATAACAAGATTTTGGCGTAATGAAAATAAAATATTCAAACATAAGACGATTGGTCAAATATAAAAAGAAGCAAAAGATACGACACAAATAAAAAAAATCAAAAAATTTTCGGGATCCCGGCCGGGATTGAAATCTTGAATTTCGGGATTCGGGATCCCGGCTTCGGGACCGGGATCGGCAATTTCGGGATCGGGATCAAAAATCCCGATCCCGAAACATCGGGATCCCGGCCGGGATCCCGATCCCGTGCTACCCTACTTTAAACATTTTGATAAAACACTTATCAATGTTACGTATCAATAGTCAGGGACCACACGTATAACGAGTCACGTACTTAAAAATTAGCACTTGTCGCAAAACCAATAGAACATATACCGCGCTTCAGAGTTCGTTATACGTACTATGGTACGCGGTCCGGTCTAACTACTTTTCATTTTATAATTAGCTTTGAAAAGAGTTTTATTGTCGATTTTTCATATTACATTTTGCATTTCTTTAAGTTATTAGCTTCACTGTCCCTTTTTCTACTTTCTACTATCCAAAATTCCACTGTCCTATTTTCCACTGTCCACTTTTCCAGCGGGAGCCGGGTTGGTCACGGATACCCGGGTACTCGCGGGTAACGGGTATGATTTTAGAAAATTAGACTGGTACGGGCCGGATACGGATTTCACCCTATACCCGCGAGTACCCGCGATTTACCCGCATTTGGCGAATTTTGACGAAAACTGACAAATTTATTTGAGTAAAATTTAAAAAAAAATTTCCAATTTATAAATTAAATTTTTTTGGATTTTTAATTTTTTATCGTGATTTCTACAATATACTTTAGAATGGCTTCTCCCCCACCCCTGCCCCTCTCCTCCGCGCGCTTGCCATTCCCTATGGTCAGGGGCCTGTTTTTTTTCAAAATTTATCATTTTTTTATTTTCTGGACAATTTAAAATTGAGAAAGTTAGGAGATTCAAAATTTAAAATGATTCCCCCCTCCCAAAAAACTAGTTTCCTTAAGAAAATTCATATAATTCAAAGAATTTTGATGAAATTTCGCAAGGAAATGGTCCAAAAATTCAAAATTTTGGGTGCTGATTGCTGATGTTCCTGTACTTCAATTTGTGCATTGTTCACAAATCGGTGGTAAATGCAGAAAAATATAACCGGATACGGGTCCGAAATTTGTAACCGTGACCAACACTGACCTAAAGTGCCAAAAAATGCGATTCACCCTTTTAAAAATGTTTATGATGCAACGAGACATACCGATGATGAATTTTTTGAATCTTTTTTTGCACATACCTATTTGCCGCCATTTTTCCATACCAAATTAACATTCGACTTTTTAAATTTATTTTGGATTTTCGGTAATAATGCAGTTTGTTGCTCCCCTTTTTTGAAAATTGCCAAAAAATATAAAATTGCCTGTAAATGATATCTCTGAGGTAGTTTTTGACGCTAAATCCAATTCTGACGTCCATTTTGACGTCCTACGTCATTTGACGCCACTTTTTGACGCTGAAGTCAAAAAATTATAATTTTTGAAAAATCATCTAAAAAGACTTTCCTAGGGTATTTTTTGATTATGAATTGGATTCAGGCGTTCATTTTGATCTAATGCGTCATTTGACGCCACTTTTTGACACTGACATCAAAGCTGACGTCGGACGACATGGAGCATGGCGCTGCAAACGCTATCAAAAGGTGGCAGCAGACGATGCAATACGTCAAAATAGATGTCATAATTGGATTCAACATCAAAAAATACCATACGAAAGTCTTTTTAAATGATTTTTCAAAAATATAATTTTTGACGTCAGCGTCAAAAAGTGGCGTCAAATGACGTAGGACGTCAAAATGGAGGTCAGAATTGGATTCAGCGTCAAAAAACCCGAGGGATATCATTTATAAGCAATTTTAACATTTTTTGGCAATTTCATAAAAGGGGGGCAACAAACTGCATTATTGCCGGATTTTCTCCAAATATATTCTTTGCAAATCATGTTTTTAAGGAAAAAAGGTCAAAAGGTAGTGCCAAAACTTTAAAAGGTGTTGGTCGAATTTTGGCATTTGGGGCAAATGATCGGTTTTGCGGTTTGATGCAATTTCGTTCTCAATATGGCTTCAAAAAAAGTTTTTGCATCATTTCTGGATCAAATTATCAAAAAAATTTTTTTGATTTCTCCTTCTTTAATGGTCCAAAAGGTTATGCGACATTTGCGGCCCGGCATTTGCGGCCCAAGACTTTTGCGGCCCAAGACATTTGCGGCCCAAGACTTTTGCGGCCCAAGACAATTGCGGCCTAGCCAAAATTGCGGCCCAATTAAAAAAATAAAAAATATTAAAAAATAAATTTAAAGTAAATCTTTACTCGATTCATCAAAGGCTTTTAATTGGCCAAAAAATATTTAAAAATAAAAAATAAAAGAAAAATCTACTAAATATTTAAATTTAATTGCAACAATTATCCATCCATTAAAATTCATTTTTAAATTTTGCTTCCACTTTCCAAATCCTGATAAAAAGAGAGAATTTAATTCATATGGGATGAAGTTTGGCCTGTCCTCACATCTATTCATTCAAATAGGAAAACCTGTTGAAAAAATAACAATGTTTAGTTGAAAATAAAATAAAATCAGATGAAATAAGAGAGAACTTTTTATTTATTTTATTTTATATTTGCATTGTCCAAATAGTGATTCGAAAGAAGATTTACTTTTATTTTTTTAATATTTTTATTTTTTAACATTTTATTTTTTTTTACTTTTATTTTAAAAATTTTTTTTAACATTTTTTATTTTTTTTATTTGGGCCGCAACTGTCTGGGCCGCAAATGTCTTGGGCCGCAAATGTCTGGGCCGCAAATGTCCCATCACCGTCCAAAAAATTGGGTGCCGCCGGATGACTCCGACCGAATGCAATCGACTTTCACATCTGCTGCTGAAGGCTGGGTGCCATTGCCAGGCACCGAGGGATTCTTAAAATCGATTCATCATTAGTTTCGGGATGTATCCGACGCGATTATCGAACTTTGACCTTTACCCCAAATCACATTTTTTGCCAATAAAACATGAACATTGATTTAGTTGAGCTCTATCAATACTAAATAAAGAATTTGTTAAAAAATCAATTTGATTTTTTAGATTCGATTTTTCGACCATAGGCACCAAAATTTGAATATTCGAAAAATGCAATATAAATATGTCTTTTTTTTAAATTCGATTTTTTGACCATTTGGACCACATTTTGACCACATTTTATTTCACTAAATAATTATTCTGATCAATTGCTTTTCATTGCTACAATAATAAATTTTCATGAAAATCTCTAATTTTTCAGGTTAATGCTATAGAAGTAGAGCGCCAATTGATCGAGAATGAAAAACAGCAGAAAGTCATAGATGACAATATAGATCATCATTCATTATCATCCTTTGTGGAAATTCACATGGAATTCCCATTTTGATGATATTTTTGATCAAATTTTCCAATTTTTTGGCTATAAGTAAATAGGGATGATAGTAAATTTAATAAAAATTACGGAAATTTTTTTGAAAGAAAATTTGCAAATTCAAAAAATCATGCCCAGATGACTTTCCTCGACAATTGGGTGCAATATTTTTAAAGAGTTATAAAATAATAAAATTATTAAAAAATAATATGAAATTTTAACTTTTTATAAAAAATATTTTTGCTTTTTTTTGGGGGGGGGGGTCCGACTTTTTACCTTATATCTAAAATAACTTTTATGAGAAATGAAAATGATAAATAAATTTAAAAAACGGGCATTTTTACTATAATACAGTAAAAATTTTTACTTTTTTTAAAAACATCAATAAAATAAACTAAATTTGCTCAAAAATTTCGACAAAAATATCTCAGATTTTATTTTACAATTCATTAGCGAAATAAAAACAAATTAAAAATAAAAAATTATGATTACTTCTTATAATTAAGGATTTAATTTCCATTCTTTTATTAATTATAACAAAATTGTTGTTGACCTATTTAAAATTAACATGTTTTTATTCCAACTATTCGATATCAAACTTCTTCAGGATAAAATTTTCACAGAATTTCGTGATTCTACGATTTTTATTTTAATATTCATTTATTTCCAAAAATTAAACAAATTATGACGGGGATTTTTTTTTGATAATTTGTTAAATTTTTATTTTACAAATCATTCCTCAATTATATCACAAAAATCATTCGATTATGAGTATTAAAATCGAAGAAAATTTCACATTTCGCTCGCAACATTCAAAGGATTGCTTCTTTGCGATAACAATGAAACATTAAAGACAGAAAAATAAAATGGAAATTGCTTATAAAAATATTTTCCCATTGTTCCATCGTCGAAGATGTGCGAATGAAAAAGAAATTGGTCCAAATTCGAGAAAAATCAAAAGTTATCAAATGGAATGAATAAATTTCTAAAAATAATTTTTTTTTGTTCCATTAAAACGGTGAAAATTTCATAAAAGTGCTATGGTCCTATGTTTGGGTCCTATGCGTACAAAAAATGTTAAATAAATTGAATTCTGTCATTTATTGAATACCTAAAATATTGATGATAACCAGGGTTCTGCCTGATCCTTCAGATTATGATCCAGGATGATCTGATCCATGATCTGATCTGTTCCGAGGTCCCGAATCAGATCAGGATCAGATTATTTTTAAAGTCTCTGGATCAGGCTCAGATCATATTTTGGATCATTTTTTCACATGATCCAAAATGATCCAAAAATTTGCAACTTTTTGTTGAAAAGTGGTCTTTTTTTAGTCAAAATTTGACAATTTTCTAGTAAAAGGTTCAATTTATTAATGAAAAATCAAACTTTAGAGATGAGATTAGTCTCTCTTATCCCAGTACTACATTTTGGATATAATAAATACCATTTATAGGAATAGGATATTGTAGATCCATTACGAATATTGGATTTTGTAGATCCAATAAGCTGCAGGATGCTGATAAAGTCGCTAAAAAGGTTCAAGTAAGACCATGTCCTTCAGTAACTTTTTTTTTAACCTTGTTAGACCAATAGTACAAAAGGTAAAGGTGTGAGGAACTTTATGCTCTATCGTCTGATCTTTTTACTTTTTTTCAAAATTCCGATAAAAAGTTCGAAATTTTCGTGAAAGACTTTTTAGATGTGATCGATGGAAATTCTAAAAACTAATAAGATTTAAAGAGAGCACACATTTCTACAAAAATTATCTTTTAGACATTCGGTTTAATAAAGAAAATAATAATGTAAATTTAAAATTTTTTGAATTGGGCCCTTTATATATTGGCTTATTGGGCTTTTTTTTAAAGTCAACCCCAATCACCTATATTGGCGGATTTATCCGGTATAGATACTGGATATGGGTGGAAAAAAATCGTTTTCTCACATGAGATGTAAACGTACTGATGAGTCATTTTACCAAAAGGAGCAAAAAGAGCGTTTCGCCAATAATAATAAAGGGATTATCATAAATTATATAAATAATACAATGAAAATATTAGTAAGAAAAATAAATTCCATAAAAATTTTGTTAATAATATAAATGGTTGTGAAGATTTGAGGAATCACGGTTGTTTATAAAAAAATAATTTTCTAATTTTTTGCTAGATTTTTATGATTAATATTTAATAGAATTTTTATTTATATTATTTTACAATTAATTTTTCTTTAGTATTTTTTTGTAATAGAACCTTTTTGGGATATGTCTTTTTTGATACTTTTAGCGGAACGACAGAGTAACGCTACTATTACTACTATTACCATTTAGTTGTGGGCAGTAAAAAAATAAAATAAATAAAATTTCAAAAAAATTAAAAGTTGAAAAACAAGTAAAAATGATATAAAAACTAGAGCAAAAGCACAAAAATGAATAAGTTTTGACAAGCCACAATCTCTGGCTGTAAAAATTTCACGAAAAATCGCTCTTTTTTTATTCACTCGAAAATCACTCGGTCCACGATTTTTCAACATTTATTTACTAGGGTGAGGATAGTTAGGCATGTAAAAATGGCAAAATAGGCGCCTAAAATAGGCACAAAAATGCCAAAATATGCACTAAAATAGGCACAAAAAATCGCCAAAAATGTAAAAAAGGCATTTTTGGCTAAAAATTGCTAAATAGGCACAAAATTGGCAAGTAGGCAAATAGGCACCAAAATCGCAAAATAGGCAAAAATAGGCAAATTGAAATCTACTTTAATTGGTTCTAATCAAGTGGAAAATGCTTTTTTTCGTGGTTATTTAGCCGTTGGGATGTCAGGAAAAAATAAACATTTGCCTAACTATCCTTACCCTATTTATTTCATACTTTGAATTATTTTCACACGCTTAATTCTTGGTAAATCAGGTCCATCTCACAGGTTGGAAACCAAAAATTATGTATACCTAAAAATTTTCTTTTCACTAAATTCGCCAAAAAAAATTAAAAAAATTTTAATTAAAACCCCAAAATTTGCACGCATTAAAAGATTTGTTATCGAAATTACCGTTTGAAATCACCATTATAACTGAAATTTTTAGAATTTTTATTTTTTGGATTTTTCAATTTTCTTGAATTTTATTTATTTTTTTACTGCACATGCCCTACTAAATTACCGTATTTCCTGTATTAGACCCCCCGGGGGATTTATTTTTCAACCCCCCTCCAGAGGGGGGGTCTATTGCAGGGGGGGGACTAATTGCAGGGGGGGGATTTGTATTTCAACCTCAGTTTTGAAGAGGGGGGTACTATTTTTCGACTCCATTTTTTGAGGGANGGGGGGGGGATTTATTTTTCGACCCCCCTCCAGAGGGGGGGTCTATTGCAGGGGGGGGACTAATTGCAGGGGGGGACTTAATACAGGAAATACGGTAATTTCAATATTTTGCAACATTTATGGTCTAGCGAGTAGCCAAAAAAGTGCAAATAAAATGTCCAAATGCCACATTCCCATCCTCATGGTTCTGCTGCTGATCTGCTGCCTATGGTTTGGAACTGTTGCAGCCGACTGTTCGGCAAGTTGCTGTTCTGAGTGTGGCTCCGAATGTGATAAATTCTGCACCTGGATCATGTGTTCTTGTAAGTTGAAACATTTTTAGATTAATTTGATTTTTATTTTGTCTAAATTTTTTAGTAAGAGAAATAACTCATTGCTAAGACGATAAAAAGCGCCCAATTCTTAAGGCACACCTATTTCTTTTTTTCATGTTTGTTTGCCAAATCCATAAAGAGCAAAAAAATGCAGAAAATTATACTTTTGGACTAATAATTTTTATCTTGACTTTTTTAAACATTTCGAATTAAACCGATTTTCGAGATTTCTAAAAAATATATGAAATTTTCATGGTGTTTCGAATAAGAAAATGTACCAAAAGTTCACGATTAGTCCACCGAATCCCAAATTTTCGGTTTCGATTTTTCTTTTTTGGAAATTTACAAAAATTCATACCTAGAAATTTCATTGAAAAAATTCTTAAAAAATAATAAAGATAAAGATATTCATTAATTATCTTTTATTGAGTTTTAAAGAAATCTAAGCGCTTGTTTTATTATTTCACTACGTCAGATGACGCATTATGTCAAAATGGACCTCAGAATCGGATTGAGCGTCAAAAATTACCCAAGGGAAGATGAATTTAAGTGATTTATCGCTGGATATTTTGTTGACAATAAGAAAGTCATTTTTCGATGGATTTACGAGAAAAATTTTTTTGGAAAAAATGGATACGTAAACCAGTTAAGTACCACACCCTTTTTGGCACTTTCGAGATGGTGCTGGGTCGTTCTAAAAAAGTCATAATGGGCGTTTTAAAAAATTAAATCAAAACCCGAACAGGTTTTGATTAGGGTTTGATGATTCATTTTTTTTAAAACGCCCATTATGAGATATTTTTTAAAACGGCATAGCATCTTCGAGATAATGACTAGGACATTTAAGACAAATGCCTTTTTTCTGATGATTCAAAATGGCCTAAAAACCACGTAAAAAGCATTTTTAGCTTTGTTAGAACCTTCTAACAACCATTTTTAAAAAATGAAATGAATAGAAAATTTTTAAGAATAGAAAAGAAAAATAAGAATAAGATGTAAAAATCAAAAATTATCATAGCCTTTAATCCTGCCAAAGTCTTTAAAATTTCTTCAAAAATTAAAAAAAACAAAAAATGCTTTTTGCATTTTCAGATTTTAGTTTTGGACGGAGTTGTTGGCAATGCAATAAAATTTTTGATTTTCTGATTGACATTTTGCTATTTTTTCGTCACCTTTTTGATGCCTTTTTGTCATTTTTCCTGCCTTTTTAGTGATTTTTGTGTCTTTTTTCATGCCCTAATAATGACATAGCACAATCATTACCCACCACGGCTGGATACCGTACCGTATACCGCTACCGCATACCGCCAAATACCGCGTTTTTTGCCCATACCGCATATCGCATACCGCTACCGCTTTTTGGCCCGATACCGCGGAAAATACACCCCTAACAATGGGGTCGCCGACCCAAAAATACACCCCTAAGAATGACATTTTTGCCAAAAAAATCGAGAAAAAATTGACTAATTTTTCAACAAACTGAGTCCGATTTTTCAAAATTTTCTCCGGCGGTCCCTATCGGGACCGCCGGTACCCTCTAATACAGTGAGATTTCTAAAAACCACTAAATTTTCTAAAAGGAATTGGCCCAAATTTTCAAAATTTTACTCCGGCGTTAGCCGACTTTACTCTAAAAACCTCGGATCAATTATTTTGATAATCTGTTTTTATAGAAAATGATCAAGTCAGGGGCGTAGCCAGGATTTTGCCTTGGGGTGGGGAATCACCCCTACCCACGGGTGGGGGTTTCCCCGATAGGGGCGCCGGCAGGGTGACTCAAAAATCCTGGCAAGCACCCCTTTTTCCTGTGAAATACCAGGTTTTCCTGCTAAAATCGTCACCCTGGCCGCCGGTGAAAATTTTTTAAAAATTTGGCAATTAAGGATTTTTCACCTTTTTCAGTCACTTTTTCTTCATGTATAAAAAAATTCTCTTAAAAAATTTTCAACAAGGGGACCATTTTGAGTTTTTTTGTTCTTAGCATCTTGGTAGAGAATTCCCCACTGACTACGCCCCTGGACCAAGTACCCCAAGAAATTCATTAATTTTTCAAAAGAAAAATTCGTGAGATACTCCCTAACACAGAGCTTAATAAAAAACGTCCTTAAACCCCACTTTATTGTATAATATTACAGTTTTTTAATTTTACAGTCCTATTTAAATTACAGTCCCTAACATAGAGCTTAATAAAAAACGTAGCAAAAATTGGAAATTTCTTAGCCAAGGGCAGGCCCGTAACGAGGGGGGCTGAAGCCTCCCCCTCCCGAAATGCCGGATCGAAAAAATTTCATAAGGGTCCCCCTGTTGATTTCGTATAAATTTTCAAAATTTTCTCCGGCGGTCCCTATCGGGACCGCCGGACCCCTTAATATAGTGAAAAATTTTCCAGTAAAAAAATTTTTTCAACTGCTTTTAGAAAAAATTCACCCTAAAAATTAGCGTTAAAAATTTTTCTACATACTCCCCGAAAGGATCGAGCTCGTTACGGCCCTGGCCAAGGGGACCAAATTTTCAAATTTTTTCTCCTTGTGTGGGCTTTTTTTGTCTGTTGGTTTGACAGAAAATGTCGAAAAACTTTTATTTTTGCACCACAACATTAAACTTTACAATTTTGATTATGAAAAAAAATTCAATGTTTTTTCAAAAATACCGCATACCGTTACCGCATACCGCAAATACCGCGTTTTTTGCCCATACCGCATATCGCATACCGCTACCGCTTTTTGAAAAAAAAATTTCAACAGCCCTGTTACCCACCCAACAACCAACACTTCATTATTTTTCCAGCATGCTCCAGCTACACTGCTGCGTATGAGTGCAGCCAAATCGGCGGCTGTTTTTGGGTAAATGTTTTTGATCAGGGTTATTGTGGTGACTGCTATTAGAGTTGATCGATCAGTTTTTGTTGTGCTTTGATCGCCTTTTTACATCATTTTGACTTGAATAAATTGTTGGCACGCGCAAGGAAACGCGTCCATTCTAAATGCTCACCACTGTGCCGAAAATTTTTTTTAGAGTTCGGGGTCACTATGACGTCAGCGACAATAAACTGGTCATAACTGGAGACCGGACAAGAGGGTCGATCGATCGATTTCAAAAAAATCGAAATCGAAAAAAAATTCGATTAATCGATCGATTTTCGATTTTTTTCTAAAATTTGTAACTGTATTAAAAGAAAATTTTTTTATTTAACAAAATATGTCAAATCAATATTTGTAATTGAGCAATGGGAGATTTTGATTCAAAAAAATGAGCATTTCCGCTTTTCGGGGAGGCAATCTACTTCGACGATAATCATAGGTATCTCGGGGAGTGAAAAAAGTTGCTCGCTAGCAACGCTTGTGGCAGGCGCCGACAAATACTTTTTTGCTGCTGCCGAAAGTTTTGGAAACATTTTTTCATTTTCGCGCCAAAAATCAAGTGGATTTGTTTGAACACTGGCCTTTGGTTAATGATCCTTTCGGTGGGGGTCGTTTCATCCCCCACGATTCATCGCCTGAGTAAGAAAAATCGTTATAACTCAGCTCAAATGCAATCTAGAGAAACAATTTGGTGTCATTAGATAGGCCTTAATGTCTGCTATAAAAACGCAAAAGAGATCATCCGGATTGGCCAAGTGAGAAAAAAGTTATGGCTAAATAAGTCACTAAAATCGTGATTTTGGCCAAAGATTTGGCCATAACTTTTTTCTCACTTGGCCAATCTTGATGATCTCTTTTGCGTTTTTATAGCAGACATTTAGGCCTATCTAATGACACAAACTTGTTTCTCTAGGTTGCATTTAAGCTGAGTTATAACGATTTTTCTTGCTCTGGCGATGAAACGTGGGGGATGAAACGACCCAGTCCGTGATCCTTTGACATTCGAGGCATTGGCATTAATTAGAATTCTTTTTGAAAAGTCCAATTTGTCAAATAACACTTTCACCGGGCATTTTACTGTTCAATAAAAAATAATTAAAACAATTATTATACAGAGTTGTGGTAGGTCAGTGGAGAAAATTTTGCATTTTCATGAGAAAAATTGGGCATTTTTAGTCAAAAGTTTGGCTGATTTTTGGAAAAAATCTAACAAAATTTCGATCGATTCCTTCGATTTTTCAGTGAAAAAGTCGATCGATTCCTTCGATTTTTCAGTGAAAAAGTCGATCGATTTTTTCGATTTTTCACATTGTTCGATCGATCGATTTCGATTAAAAAATCGAAAAAAATCGAAATCTAAAAAAAATCGAAAAATCCAAAAAATCTTCGATCGATCCGTTCTCTAGTCATAACTCTTTTTCTCAAAAGACATATTTTCCAGTTGTTGATATGAATTGATAACCCTGAATGCCTAGTACAAAATTGCAAGACAGACCATCCGGTTTGGCCAAGCTGAAAAAAAAGTTATGGCCATATCTTTGGCTAAAACCATGATTTTATGCCTTAACTTCGCCATAACTTTTTTCAGCTTGGCCAAACCGGATGGTCTCTTTTTCAACTTCGTAACAGACCTATCTATTAATACCAAATTCTCAAAAATCTGCTCTTCCAAAAAAAAGTTAGTCCAGTTTATTGTCGCTGACGCCATAATGTCCCAGTCCGTTTTTAAAGCTTGCTAGGCCAAAACTATAAAAAGCAGATTATATGTATGCAGAATTTTATGCTTTATCTTTTGGCATAAACTGTTTTCGAAATTCCCTGAGAAACTTTGAAATTTTTCTTAAAAAACATGTTTTTTCGCACCTTTTCGAAAAAATTTAAATATACTAAATCGTTGATCCAACAATGCAAATGTGTTAATTTGTTCGAAAATAATAATTTTTACATAAATTTTTATTTAATGGTATGCGCAAACAATTTTTAATTATAATGAACGGTGAAAAATATTTTATGCGCTTTGAATAACCCAGTAAAAAATAATAATATTAAAAAGTATTACACCAAAGCGACTAATTTGAAAATAGCTGCGTATCTGCCCAAAGAATGATAAAGGCCCAAATGTGTATTATTAAAATGCAAAAAAAACAATGCCTTTCAAAAAAGTTTTTGGTTATATCTTCAAAGTTGTCGGTAGTCGGATTCTGGACCTCCAAAACTTGTTTGGACCCTTAAAGTTCGATTGGACCCCTAAAATTTTGATTGGACCCTTAAAAGTTTGATTGGACCCTTAAAACTTGATTGGACCCCTAAACTGGAGTAGAGCCTTTTGGTCTTTACATTTTTTCGAATTTCCCTGAAAAGTTCGAAATTTTTCAAAAATATCAAAAAAGACAGAAAATTGTTTAGAATTTGTTTAGAAAACTAGAATTTTGTTTAGAAAACTAGAATTTATATATAGGAGTAGGGTCCTCACGCAAATATTCTTAAAAATTTTTATTTCTCTAAATTTAATGGAATAAGACGGTCCCGATAGGGGCAACCAGAGAAAAATTGAAAAATATTTGCCTTTTTCTTAAGAAATTTGGTCATTTTTATCTTGATTTTTTTTCTCTACTTATTCATAGAGATGCATTTTGATAACCATGACCCCCATTCCCAAAAATGGCAAAATATGCACAAATTATGCTCAAAAATACCAAAATATGCAAATAGGCTCCGAAATCGAAAAATATGCAAAAATATGCAAATTAAAAGTCGCTCTAGAAAGTTCTAATCAAGTGGAAAACGCGTTTTTCGTGGTTATTTCGGCGTTCTGATATCAGGAAAAAAATATGTATTTGCATAATTATCCTCACCCTAATCCTTATGCTGGGTATAGTGCCAGTTTTTTGTTGTATTACTTCCATACTGTGCCTTTTTCCAAAAATTTGGGTGCCGCCGGCTGACTCCAACCGAATGCAATCGACTTTCGCCGGCTGAAGTGCCATTGCCAGGCACCCATGGCTTCCGCACTCCATAGAAGTGTGGAATAAGTTCCAATTCCAATTCGCATTCCAACAAATGGCAAAAGTTGAGAAACGGCGCCAGCTCGGGAACAGCACACAAATTCCTTCTC
>LDKF01001566.1:3468-30433 GCA_001026735.1 Rotylenchulus reniformis
ATTTGAATTTTCTTTCTTTTCAACATTTTTAGAAAATTAATTTAGCTGCCATATGATGCTTTTTCAAACAATTCATCCACCAAAAGGACACTCTCTAATTGTAGGATGCCTTTATGAAATTGAAGGTACCGGTCCATTTGAAGCTGAGAATCAGACACATTAATCCATTAACTAACTTTAAAGTTTTGCCATTGTGAAGAATTTTATGCTCTATCTGTGGTATTTTTATTTGTTCGAAATTTTGATGGAAAAACCTTATTTTTCGCTATTTTCGAAAAATTTCGAAAAAATAAAAAATACCAGCAGATAGAACATAAAATTGCACAACTTTGCTTTTTATAGTTTTGGCCTAGTAAGTTTTTAAAAAAGTTTTTGGACAGATTGGCGAAATTGGGGCCTTTTCTTAACGTCCTAGCACCTAGAATGCTACTCCGATCACCAGAAGGATCTAATTTTGGCCGATCCAGCACATCATATAATTAAACTATTACCGTATTTCCTGTATTAAGACCCCGGGGATTTATTTTTCAACCCCTCTTCAGAGGGGGCTATTACAGGGAGGGACTAATTGCAGGGAGGACTTAATACAGGAAATACGGTATGCATTTATAGATAGAACGAGCACGGCGAGTACAAAATCAACTGATAATAAACCGAAAACTACCCAAGGAACAACCAAACCGATGACTCGCCAAGGCACAACCATGAGCACAACCGAAATAAAATCGACCGGTTGGCTGGTTAATGTGTCGGGAAATTCGATGTTTGGCTTCATGTCGCACCAACTCAACTCTCTAACGGGATCTGAAGACAAATCGGAAAAAAGGAGTGCCGCTGTTGCATCGCCATGAATCCTGTTGAAGACATGATCAGTTGGGATGGCAAATTCTTGATCTGACATTTATTGGAAGATGCCAAATTCCAGATCTGGCATTTGTAGGAATAGGTCCCTATTCAAAATTATTTGATTATATGTCGGATAAAAAAATTATCAGAATAATGTTATTTTGTTTTAGTGGGATTTCATAAAAAGTTATTTGGGTATTTGATAGAATTTTAAAGTACAAGTCTGTCGAAATGGGCAAATATTTGGTACACGGGGGTTTTCAAGGATGCCGAACACGGTGGTGTGTTCCTTAAGCTCGGTCATGAGGCTGAACGTCTTGAACTTGATGGGTTCATTGACGGTTTATTCATGTTCGTCCTCTTTCGTTCGTTCGTCCGTTCGTCCAAATGTGTCAATTAATTTTTGCTGCGCGAGGGTCGTGATTTTTCACCGATTCGCAGGAGGGAAATACCCTCTTTATAGGAATGGCTTAAGGGACCCCTTCCAAAAGTCTCTACCAATATTTGGGGTAAAAAATCGAAAAAATTTTCAAATTCGATCTTTCTTAAGAAAAAAACAACTTCCTGGGGGTAGATTTTGACGCTAAATCCGATTCTGACGTCCTTTTCACCTAATGCGTCATCTGACGTCACTTTTTGACGTTGCAAATTTTTCAAAGCCATTTATTATTAAGCTTTTTCGGAACGAAACGAATATTTTTTGAAATGATAGGCGACCAAAAGGCTACCAAATTGGACATATAGTTATTATATATTTTTTTCTTTTTGAAGATCAATAGAAAAAATTCTTTTAAGCAACTTCATTTAAGGGTACTTGTATAATTTAGATCCCTAATTTTTCTTTGTGAACTTTTTTCGTGAACTCAAATTTTTTGTGATTTTCTTTGTGAACTTTTTTATGAACCCAAATATTTTTTGTGAACTTTTCAACAAAAAATTCTTAAGATGTAAAATAATAAAGCAAAAATTTCTGCGTCGAATAACCAAAAATAATTGTAGCTATGAAATCACGCGAAAACCAGCTTTTTCGGAGTGGACCCCGATGAGAATGGTTAGGGCGGAGGTACGATTTTCGATTCCGAAGAAAAATTAATTTTTCATTCCGTTTTACTTCTTTTTATGGCTTATATTTTATTTTATTATTAGGCATAAAAATTGAATTCGGTATAAAATTAACTCTAGAAAAACTTTTTGAACAAGTGGTATTGAATTCAGAAAAATTCTTGGAAAATTGTGGGCCTAAACTGTGTCTGTACAAGTACCCATTTATAAGTATCATCTTCGTTTGGTTTTTTTATTAAATAGAATCGACTAGAATCTGAAAAAAACTTTATTCTTGTAAATTAGGTACATAAATCAACAAACTGCAATCGGATAAATGAATGATGAACATCATCCAGGGTGTAAAAATCCAAAGATGGTCAATTTAAAATATAAGTAATTTTAGATGATAAGGATCTATGATTATTTTCAAGTTTGTGTCCAAATAGAAGTTAGTTCTTCAATTTAACAAACTCGAGCTTTGCAGGAGAACTCGAGAGGGTAACAATTCGGGATTCCGTTTGTCGGATGTGCATGGTATAAGAACACGCCGACTATCTCTTCATTGGTCAACACTTTGATCGGAACTATACAAAAAATAAGGTTTAATTGTTTTTAATAGCCAAAAATTTCAAAAAATAATTTATTTTGATATCGATTTAGATTGAATTTTCACGTGTATTTTTCATAAAACAAGCATATGACAACTAGGTATATATGTTGTAAGCGATATCCCTTTTCAGAACATGTTATAGACCACCCAAATAAACGGTTTAGTCAGCTAGATTTTGATTTAAAGCAGTTGAGTCCAAACATATACTACATAAAAACATATAAAGATGTACATACATATATATTAAATGATTTTTTGGTCATTTTTAGAAAGATTCAGTTGGAAGTGTTTCAAAATTGAAATGCCAATCAGTACAAATAACTGGATAATTTTTGTATTTCTCGCAATTTTTTGATTATTTAATAAAAAATTATTGTACCAATGATGTTGGCAAATTGGTCCATCGGGATCAGCGGAAAACGGATTTTGAACAATGCTGGACCAAGAACCTTACGGCGATTATTGCCCGTGGCTGCCATATTGTGCTTGTGGCATTGTGCATGCGACCAACGGTGGGCCTTAAATATTAGAAAATGATTTTCCATAATCCTATGTAAATACTATGTAAATTCGAAGTATTCGCTTTCGATATTATACAAAAATTTATTTTTCGAAATTAATTAAAAATAAATAGAACCTGTCGATTAAAACCAGAGATGGTATCGAAAAATTTCAGAAATAAGGACACAAAGGTTAAAAAATAAGGATTTCACTGGGGAATTCCTCAAAAATAAGGACACTTTTAGAAATGCAAAAATTCACAAATATAATCAATTTTATGCATCATATTTGCTCCCTCAGGCTATTTTTGCCTGCAATTTGTTGTTTTTAATCAGAAAAACCATAGCGGACCTTCTTTTCAGCCTTTTTTACAAATATTGTTTTACGGGGGGAGGCGGCGGTCCCGATAGGGGCCGCCGGAGAAATTTTTGAGAATTTTCGGTCATTTTCTTAAGATAATTGATCATTTTTTGGTTTCGGTAGCGGAGAAAATTTTAATATTTAGACCTTTTTTCTGAAAAATCGATCAATTTTTAAGATACATATTTTTGGAGAAAATTCGTTGTATGGGGTACCGGCAAGAAAATGTTGAGAATTTTCGGCCATTTTCTTAAGAAAATTGGCCATTTTTAAATGATATTTTCCAGAAAATTCACTGTATGGGGTCCCGGCCGTCCCGATATAAACCTATTTTTTCTTAAGAAAATTGGTAATTTTTTGATAAATTTCTCAAAATCCCAAATATAAGGACAAAATAAGGATATGGGTCGAAAATAAGGACAAATCTTACAAATAAGGACATTTTAATTTTGTACGATTAGGACCCCCAAAATAAGGACAAATCTTATAAATAAGGACAGATACCATCTTTGATTAAAACTAAGAATTTAATAGAAGAAGACTAACATTTGATTATAATTTATTTAATTGTTCTTTACTTAAACGATTTACAAAATTTCTTTTTTCAGTACATAAGGTCTTTCCAGATTGGTGGTTTAAGAAAATAATAATGTAAATATTGTTATTGTAAGTATGAATCAATAATGATTTATTTTGGTCCATTAGGTATCAAAAACAGAACTCTTTAATAATTAGAACTCACCGCATTCCAGATGTCAATTTCCCCATTATGCAGAAACAGTTGATCTCGCGCGAACAACTTGCAGAGGAGTGCCTGATCAATCTCTACAAATTGGTCGATTTCAAGCACGGCATTCACATTGTAATCAATAAATTGCCAGCAGCGATCGATCAGATCCTTTTTAAATAAAAATATTAATTATTTATGAATTTAACACTTTGTTGCTACCTTCACATCGTAGTATAAAGCCTTGCTCAACGCGTATAGCACATTATTAACATCCAATTCGGGACAATCCGCACATGCATCGATCAAATCAGCAATCTCGTACTTTTTGGCTAATACATATAATATAAGAAAATACTATTTCCAAAAAATATCCCTATTAAAATATTAGGGTTTTTACCCGCACCTCTGGGGAAATTTACCAGTCAGATTCATAAAAACGATGTCTAAAATATTTTATTATCAAAACAAATTTGATTTTGGGAAAGATGAGACTTTTTGTATAAAAATCACTTATTCGATTTCCTAATAGAATGAATTGAAAATCAAGCATGTTTTTATATGGGTATAGTGGGTCCCATGCAAAATAGTATCACCATCAAAAATATCAGTAACCCATCCAATAACAGAACATCCCCAATGGCGAAATCACAGCTCTGGATAGAATGTTTATATAAAAACTCGTGGCCTGTTAAATTTTGTGAAAAGTATAAGGCCAATGAAATTTTTTCAAATCCAAGGCCTAAGGAACTTTTTGAAAAACTTGTGGCCTAAGAAATTTTTTGAAAATCCAATGCCTAAGTAATTTTTTGAAAAATCCAAGGCCTATGAAAATTTTGTGAAAATCGCTATTAAATTTTTTATAACGAGCCAAGGCCTAGGAATTTTTTTGAAAAAACCCGAGAGTTAGAAAATTTTTCTGTGGTAATTTAGGTAAGGTTTCGTCTTGTTGACATTTTATATGATGCCCTAGTCCTATATTCTGGGTTAGATATACTTATTGGGTGGTGATAGTCTTGGTTTATGCCTGGTGTTATACCAGAATATAATAACAATTAATGATTTTATCTGATCCTTAAAGCTAATCCCTGGTCAAATTTAGTTCAATTTCTTCAAAAAGCATATACCTATTTTTAATTACTTCAACATGAGTCCCGAAAATTCAATTTAATTACCCGCGTGGAGAACGTCAAATACATTTTCTTGGTCGAGGCCATCCAAATCCGTCGTATAGATGAAGTTCAGCATCACCCGAAACGCTTCCGGTTTGACATCTATTATTTCTATGACTTTGTTGGAATTCCCACAATTCGAATCAAAGTCGAACATGGTGTCGAAGACATCGGAGATTGTGGCAAGAACCCCTTTGTGAGCGGCAAATTTCTGAAATTGTGGTAAATAGGGGAAAGAAATTATAATTTATCTATTGTAATTTTCACTTTGAGAATGTAAAAAAAAACTAAATGAAAGCTTCGCAAAAAATAACCTCTTTTTGGCCCTCTTCACCGCCCACCAAAAATTGCACATCAGCCTTCTTTCCACTGTTCAACAAATACGCCAGCCGATCCACAAGTGATGCAGGATTTCTAAAAAAATTTGAAAATTTAAAAGTGAATTTTTTTTCTTAACATCCACCCCTAGTTTTCTAAGTCCCGCAAAAGGATCTTTCATCTTGAGACCTCTTATTCATTACAGAGTTAAAAATTAAATTCTAATTACTCAAGTTGCCATTGAACCAAAAAGGGAAAAAGAATTTTTTTTCGTTAACAGGAACTTGAAGATGCAAGATCCTATGGTGATAGGAGTGTTTTATGTACATATACCTTACCCTTCCCGCCTCTTGCCCATCCATGGACACAATTAGTACCATTATCGGTGCTAGGACGTTAAAAAACCGCTCCTAAAAGCGTTAAAGAATCCAATACGAAAACTACTTTTTTAAACTTTGTTTGATCAAAAGTAAAAAAGAAAAAAGGTGCAAATTTTATGCTCTATCTTTTAGTCTTTTTTACGAATTTATCCGAACATTTCAGACTAGTCGAACCAATTTTTCCATTAATCCTTTTAAAAAATACCAAAAATTAAATAATTAATTAAAATCAGAGTTGTGTTTCCTTTAAAGACTCTTTTAGATGAAAAATTTTGTTTGACTTTTCGACTTTCGGTTTAAAAATTTGAATTCAAAGAATAGATATGTCACCGTGTTCAGCCCACTCGAAAAAATCTTAATAGAAGCTTAATTTTAGATTTAAAAATCATATAACAAGAAAAAAATTGGAGGGAAGGGTAAAAACGCACCCAATGTATGTATATGTTGTAGCCGATCTTGAATTTCAGCCGAAGCCAACTTCGGCTAGCCGATCTTGAATCGGAAAAATGGCCAAACCGAAAACTTTTTATTTGAGGCTTCCTAGGCCAAAAACTATAAAAGGCAAATATGTGCAGAATTTTATGCTCTATCTTTTGGCCTAATATTTTTCAAATATTCCTTAAAATTTTTGAAATTTTCGAAAAATTCAATTTTTAAAATTTTTAAAATTTTCAAATTTTTAATTCAAAAATCTAATCAGGCCAAAAGATAGAGCATAAAATTTTGTACACATTATTAATAAATATACATTATTTTTATAATATTAATCTAGGATCATTTTAAAGAGTTTTCGGTTTGGCCATTTTTCCGATTCAAGATCGGCTAGCCGAAGTTAACTTCGGCTGAAATTCAACTTCGGTTACAACATATACCAGAAAAATTCGAAAATTTCCTTTAAAAGATTATTTTTTGTTAGTTTTCAAAAATTTCCTGGGAAATTGAAAAAACTACTCCTTTTTATCTTCTATTATATTTTTGACCCCCTAGATTGGTTTAGAAAGTTTTCGTACAGCATAATGCTTTAAGTAGAAAAGGAATTTTCGCCAAATTCACCGTTTGAGTGTGCTTGGGCCTCCGGACACTGGGATATGCTGCTGTTGTGTGTTCAGACACTGGGATATGTTGCTGGCAGCGGTTGTGGGGATCAAGTCGACGACAACTGGCGAATGCAGGTGATCGCGGTTCCCCGAGTCCATGTCCTGCTGGATGGGATGTTGACCGACCGCCATCTGCGGATGGGCTGCAAGTGCCAGCATCTGTAATATTAGAATTCATCCTGCAAAAAAAGTACAAAATTCCAAGCTCATATATTTTTTGCTATAAAATAATAAAAATAAAAACAATAATTGAAAAAAGTCAGAGAACGACAAAAAAATTAATTACTTTTTACTCTACCTGTTGTTGGTGATATGAGTAAGCCTGCTGTAGTTGTTGTTGTTGAAGCTGCCGAGGGAACGAGCGCAATGTTTGAGGATATGGCATAAAATAGGCACTCTGATGAACCTGGTAATTTTGACCCGCAACGCTAAAATTAGAATTTAAATGAAATTTTATAATTTTAATTTTACTTAACAAAGTTAGAATTTTTCGGCCCAATTCAGTTTATAACCTGATTTTTTACGCATAAATAATAATTTTATGATATTTTCAATGTATTTGCAAGAAGTAATGGATCAATGGCTTTATTTTTTCATTTTCCTCAAATTTTTAAATTGAACTCTAAATAATGCCATAATGGTGCAACGCCCCGAAATGTTTGAATATTCGAATTTTTTAATTTTCTCTTGAAAAAATAAAGAGTTTTCTGTAACTAATTAATCATATTTTCAAAAAAATTTAAAAATTATTAAATATATGGAAAAGTGTGTTATTTATATACTAAATGAATTTTCAAAATCTACTAAATCGTTTTAGTTTTTCCTGACTGTTGAGGAATTTATGTAAAAACAAAAAAAGAAGCATTTCATCACCTTTCTGCCGGATTTTTAAGGTCAGCTGGCAAAAAAATGGAAAATTCCATTTCTTTGCATTATAAAACCGAAAAATTTCATTATTTTGGAGAGCGATTGACTTTTTATTATAGGAATTATTTATTTTAAAATTGAGCTTTTATTCGTTGTTAGATCTTTTTTCTTAAATACTACTTGTTAGAATACATACTTATATAAAAACAATTTTTTGGATTTACTTGCAATCGTTTAAAAAATAAATTAAGAAACAAAACACCTGGCGTGATTGGGTTGTCGTTGTTGTTCCATGTTCTGTCAGTACAGGCACCGGTGCTATTGGTGATATTGCAGATCTGTAATTTTTGAATATTTATTACCAGCAAATAACAATAAAATAATAAAAAAATTTCATTGGAAAAAGAAATAGTATTTTGGATAATAAAAACTAATCATTTGAAATCATAGTTGGGTAGTAAAGGTACTAAAAAGGTTGGGTAGTAAAGGTACTACTTTGTAACTATCTCGTTACAAAAAAATGCCAAAACTCAAAATATCCGCCTAAAACTTTTTTTTGAAGTTTATGTACTTGACCAAAACTACCAGCGACAAAATTGTGCAGATTTTATGCCCTATCTTTTGAACTTTTTAGTTTTCTGAAATTCCCCGAAAAATTCTGAAATTTTTGGGAAAAATCTGATTTTTCGATAATTTCGAAAAATTTCATAATTTTTCAAAGAAATTCAAGGGAATTTCAAAAAATTAAAAAGGCCAAAAGATAGAGCATAAATTTCTGTAGAATATATCTTAGAAGTTTTGGTCAAGTAAGCTTCAAAAAAAAGTTTGTAACGACCCAGCACCCTAAAAAGTAAAAGGTTGTTTTTGTCATTTATTTTTATCGAGAAAAGCTTAAAATGAAAAATTGATATGATAATAAAGATATAAGTACAGATAATTTCCCTGATTTTTTCTGAAGTGACTATGAGCAAAGAGACTTTATTCATTTTTTTTCGAATCATCATTTATATTATATCAATGGCGTCCTTATGTCTTATGTTTAACTTCATTCCCAAGGCTTGAGGCGAAATAAGGTAATAAAAAAGACTTTGATGGATATAAAAATTATGCCCGAATGCCAGCAGATGAAAAAATTGCCCGAATGACCACAAATTTGCCCTTCATATAAGATATACCTAACTAATTCTATGTGTAATGTCATAGTTCAATATCTCCCTCCTACTCCCCCCTCCCACCCACCATAATGACTAATGCCTTTCGAGTTATGCAGTGCACATTCACCTTTAAGAATAACATTATACTTTTAGTGAAATGATGAGTTGAAATTGAGTGATTTTTGCTAAGGAATTGCCTTAGGCTTAACTATTTTTCCTTAAAATTATAATAGGCTCATTCAATGCAGTTAAATCCAGAATTTTCATCGGGCATGGAACGGAACCCAGTTTGATATTATTGGCTCAATTTACCAAGTGTATTTAACGGTGCTGGGACGTTAAAAAATATTCGGATTTTGAAAAATATCAATGGGAACTCTGGTCTTAGTTCCTTAGGTCCAATGACTTGAACACTCCATACAGAGTGTAAGAAGTAGAGACCGGACTTTAGGTTCGAGATCGATCTCGATTCGAGATTCTCAAAAAATCTCGATGAAAATATTTCGAGATCTCGATCGAGATTTTCGTTCAAAAAATATTTTGACAAAATAATTTGGAAAAATCACTACTGATATTTAAAATGGTAATTAATCAATGAAAGAGGGAGTTCAAACAAAACTTAATTCACATTCTATTTTGTTTTGTTAATTCGTATGCGAAATAAATGAAAACAAACATCGTGCATTAACCTGAGGTTCGTTTATATGTATGTAAATAAATAAACATTTGGTATTGGAAATTCACATGAAATTTTTCGGCGTGTAAATATATCATTGCTACCATCTTTATGCGTCCTATTCCCCGGGGTCATGACAGTCCAAGGAGATTCATCCCCATTCCGAACCTGCGCTCCTTTCCTCTGCCTGTACATCTCGAACTCCCTCTGCATTTCCATCACCCCACGAGTGTTCTCGTCCATTCTGGCCCTGTAATGGTCCCTGTTGATTGATGGCCACAACAAATCTGGCCATTTTCGGCGATTGCAAAAGTTCCGCAAAGGAGCCGAATCCGAGTTCAATGCACTTGGACTGTACATCGATGCCGTCCATGTCCATAAAAAATTATCCTCAACAAACTAATTTTTTATACTTACAATACAGCTTTGGCCAATGAGTGGATATTGTCCCAGCCTCTGAGATTTGTAGCGAAAATGCATTGAAGGGCTTCTCCAAATTTTTGCAAATCCCACTCAATTTTGCCAGATTCAGTAACCTTCATTCTTTATTTTTAATGCATGAATATTTAAAATGTTAAACTTTGTAAACTTTATGAAAGCCCAAATGAGTAATTCAGTTAATCGTCTAGAAATTACGATTAATTTCGGAATTGTACCGCCCTTTATGGGTGATACTCAAAATGCTCTATTATTTTTTCAAAAGTTGAAAATTTTAATGTTTATTAAAATAGTTATTAATATTTTTATTTTTTTATTTTAATATACCTTTCTATGTGGATAAAATTTATATAAAAAACAAAATAAGAAATTACAAAAAAATAAATTTAAAAAATAAAAAGGCTTACAACACCTCCGATTCCCAGGACGTCTCCGTTCCAAGTACTAAGGAGGCCCAGCGTTGCTTAACTTGCCAGATCGGACGGGAAGGCGTGTTTTCAACGCGGTATGGTCGTAAGCGATGAGAGAGGGATTGAAAAGACATGAAAAGGGGATGGAATATTGCTCAAAAATATGAGATAGTGTGATTTAGGGGAGAGTACAGACGACGAGTATTTCAAAAAATTCAAAATTAATAATGCATGAAAATGCATCTTTTTTCTACATAAGTGCAATGTAAAAAACCAAACAAATTGTTCAGAAAGCTATGAAATGGATTTGTTGATAATGTTTCATTTTTCAGACTTCCGCTTAACATGAAAATGCATCTTGTTTGATCGTTTTCGCCCAAATTCCTGTCTAGAACTTTCCGCGTGCCGTTGGCCTTTTATACCTAAGGTCATGGTAAGAATAAAATGTTATATATCTTAAAAATGTGAAATCATGTTTAAGAATAAGGAGATAAAGAGAAATAGAACAAAATAGCTATTAACCCAATAGTACCCACTTTCTATCGTTCATATGGTTCTACTCTTATAATAGATACCTTTCCGCAAAAATTTGCTTTATATAACAACGCTCAATTTTAAAAGAATTCATTTTCTGTCTGGAGCGGTGGCAGCGGAGGTCCCGTTACAGGCGGCCGGAGAAAATTTTAAAAATTCTCTTTAAGAAAATTCTTAAAATTTAAAAAAAAAACTCTTCTTGGCTCCACGATGACAATTCGGCACCAGAGCTTATAACTCGGTTCAGGCGTAACTTTTTAATTTTTTTGATTTTTTTAAAGAATTGATCACTCCAAAATTCTTGTACTTATATACTTACATACATATATATCTCTGTTCAGGAAAATGCAATTTCTTTTTAAAATTAATTTGTAATTTAATACTTTTATCCTTCTACTCGCGGTAGTACCGATGCTGGTAATTGTAATGGTGAAGCAGCAATATCATTGCTGTTTGGAAGTTGTAGTTGGTTGCTGTCTCGGATGGACAGGTTGTTTACCGTTTTCAATTGTTGTTGTGGGTGAACTTGTCCTTTGTTTCCACACAAAAATTTTTGGAATTCATTGTGGAAAATCATCCGATATTCAGTGCTAATTCGATTTTAAGCTTTTAAGCAAAACACTAATTAAGAATTCGGAAGCTTTTAGAATAATAAATTAAGCAGAAATATTGATAGAAAACAAGGCATCAAGCCAGAAAATTCAAAATGACTTTAAAAGCATTAAAATCAGAATATCTAAAGTCAAATTCCAAAAAGAACAAAAAGATACCTGTAAAAGTATAGAACGGGCCCGTTGAGAGCGCTTACAAGCCGGTTGAGTTGGATGGAAATTCTTGTCAGCAAATATTTATGTTCAGGTCCAATTGGCATTTCTGGTATTAAATAAGATAGCAAAATAGCGTTCAGTAACCAAGTGGTGATCAGAATCGCAATGATCACCAGAAGAGACTTTAGGATCAGCCGATTGGAACGCAAATCACTCCTTTTCACTGTAAAAAATGAAAGGAATATAGCTATATAAAGGAAATTAATACGATTTTAAAATTTTTCCCATAACAACTTAAAATGCAAAAATAGATCTCAAAAAGGTATAAAACAATCAAAATTGATGTGTAAAATTTCCACCAACCTTTTATGGCGACACAAACTATCAGATAAATCGAAATTGTGCCAATGGTCATCACCAATTGGTTATTATAGGCAAATATGGCGGCATAGCCCACGATGAAATCCGAGGGCTGGCAGTAGACTAATCTGAATGGTGAAAAATTCTTGTATTCCTCCCATTCCAACATCCTCTACTCTCTTCACTAGCACTAACAAAATCACTAGCACTAACAAATCACTAGCACTAACAAAGTGAACTTAAAAGTTCCCTTATGCCTCTTGAAGTTATGCTCTAGCTAAATAAAATCTTAGTATTCATTTTCCAATTTTAGCTCAATTGGCTCATTCAGTATATTTATCGTCTTTCGATTCAATATATAATAAAAATTCCACTTTTCTGGAGATTCATGGACAACAACATTGAAGATGTACATGTGAACCATGCCGTATACAATGGAAATCATCAAAATCGCCCATAAATGAGTCATTTTCGACCTTTGGCAAATTTGTGATACCTTAAAATGGGGAAATTAAAATTCTTAACTATAAAATGCAAATATTACCAAATCGGAAATAAAACGGCCAATAATCGTTCAAAACCCAGGAACATGATTAACGGGTACGAAATGATGCCCACAAATGGAGAATGAAATTCGAGGATAAAGCAGGTGATCAGAGTGATTTGGAAGCTGAATGTCATCGTGATGAAGGGCAGCACTCCACCGAAACAGTAGATGGTGTCACATACGGCGATGGCCGCCAACAAGTAGCAGGGTAACTTCCGTAGTTTTCTGAGGAAATAACTGAAAATTAACTCCTATTTTTATATAAAAATAATACAAGTCGAGTTAAGGAAAAATATTTTACTCATTGTTTATCATAAGAATCTCTGTCAGATTTATAAATACCCTGCTAATTTCAATCTGAATAATATGCCACCGATAGACTTGCCTCAAATTATCAATTTCTGAAGCAAATTCTAATTTTGCAAGGGAACAATGAAAAATATGGTAACAATAGGCAACATGTTTCTGCGTCAGAAAGGTGAATAATAAAAAATTTTAATTTATAGCTACAAAAAGCTATCATAATGTAGAAGAATACATGAGTTGTAAATTATTATCTCAAAATAAATTCATCCTTCCAATTATTTTAATTTTAAAGAAATTATCACAAATTTTACTTGTTCCGGATAGTGATGTATACAATTGGCCAATTAGTGGCCACTCCGAAGAGTCCAATGATGAATTGGGCGATCACAAAAGAGTAGGTGTAACGTAAAATCACTTGGGAATCCATTGGAATTCTAGGATGTTAAACCATAAATAAGCCCGATAAAGTGCGCAAATAAACTTAAAATTTTTAAATCTTGCCTAGACTAAAATTAAAATATAAACATGCTAAAAATTATGCTCAATTCCTTTTGTTTTTTGGATTTCTTTGAAAATATTATGCTTGTTGAAATTTTGTTTTTAATTTAAAATACAAATTTCCAGCGAAATGAAATATTTTTTCACATTTTTATCTTATATACTGTTGTGCTAGTATGAAGAATTTACAAACGAAAAACGAATCCTTTATTATTATTATTAAATTATTAAGACAAATTAAAGAATTTTGGTCTATCGCATTTATTTGACGTACATTATGTGACAACTTCCTGTTGCTTGTGCTTATATTAGAATCGAAAACTTTAAAGATTTAATGAAGAAGGGAAAAAAAGTTAGAGAACTTAAAGTTGAGTTCACAAGTTCAGCAGTCATATTTTTTAATCGATGAAAATAGAAAATAATATAGATAATAAAATAAAAATTATGCTGGTTATATTGTTTATTTTTCGTTATGTTTGCTCTGGAAATGCAAACATATTTCTATTCAGGGGTTTGCACGGCTACGGCTAAGCCGCGGCTAACCGCCGGCTAGCCGCGGCTACGGGCGGCTACGGCTATAACTTTTTGAAAATTTGACGGCTACGGGCGGCTAACGGCTATGGACGCCAAAGCCGCGGCTAGCCGTCATAGCCGCCTATACATATTTTTTGATTGATTTCACAAAAAATTCCGAAATGACTAATTGAAATTTTTTTCCACAGAAGAATTTTTTTAAGGAAAAGGTTCAAATTATTTTAAAAAATTCTCCAGGTATCCACTATTCAAATTCAAAAGACTATTTATATTTATTATTATTTTTTTGACTATTTTTTGAAAAATAAATTAAAAAAAAAATTTTACAGAAAAAGGAAAAAGTGATTTTTTGGTTGCTTTGATGAGAAAATCAACGATTTTATCTTTTTTATTTTTTACAAAAAAAATAAAATAAAAATTTCATGGAATCAAGGGAAGGAAAGAAGAAAAAATCGGTGGAAACGAAAAAAATTGAAAATATTGACTTAATTCCGAATTTTCATTCTCCTTGTCGGCGGTCCTTATTGTTGCTGCCGACTCCCTCTGTATAAAGGAAATTTAGTTATAAAGTACAATGGGAACCCATTGACCCCTTTGTATTTTGTGTTTTCCCTCCCCATTTTTAGCGATCTATGTTATTTAAAAGACAATTTGTCCCATTTCAAATGGGTCAAAATTGACGCGGCTACAAACGGCTACGGCTATGAACCCCATGGCTATAGCCGGCTACGGCTATGCAAAATCGTAGCCGGGCACACCCCTGTTTCTACATAAACATATAAATTTCTCTTTTAAAATTTTATGCAGACTAACATATTATTTATTCGCAAAAACTATAGCATTTGAGAAATTTATGATCCGAGAAGAAAATTAACCTGACTAATTTATTACGTATTACCGAACAAAACACAAAAACCGCCAAAATAGGCAATTCCTGGAAAGGTAGAGATCTTATAATTTAGTGATTTTTTAAAATGAGAAATTGAAAATTTGGGTTTTCAAACATATACAATATTTATTTTGTACCTAAATTTTCTCAATGCAAGCCAATTCCTCGGAATTTTCTGAATTCAATTAATTTTTGCTGCGCGTGGGTCACGATACTCACAGAAGGGAAAGGGCTCTCCGCTAGGAAGTGGGCTAGGGGATCCCTTTCAAAAGTCTCTACCATTATTTGGGTTAAAAAAATAGAATAAATTTTCAAATTCGATTTTTCTTAAGAAAAAATCTTCTTCGGTGTTTTCAGGGGTGCTGAGTCCGAATTTGGCGTCCATTTTTACGCATTGCATCATCTGACGTCACTTTCTGACGTTTTGAAGAATTTTGCTAATATCCGTTACATAGCGCTTCAATTTGTGCAAAAAAGTCCATTTTAAGCGTCTGCCCTGTCTGTCATCCACTCTATCGTCGCGCTCTCTTTTCCCTCTCCCTTGTTAACACACTCTTTCTTTTTTTCATATCTCTGTCTTACAAGAATTACTACGGAATACCTACCCTCCGAAACTTCCAATTGAGCTAGTTGTATCACGTCACTTGTAATTTTTCTAAAACGCAATAAAAACGAGTTTCTCTCTACAAAATGATTAAGCACATCCCTATCTACAATTCCGGGCGTCTTTTGGCAATATTAGTTTAATTTACACGAAATGGCAGCGGCATACTTTTGAGTTAGGTGTTTCGTTATTTTGTTCATTTCGATCAGAGATCTCTAACATTCCTCCTCTTCCCGAAAGAGGGAGCAATAAAAAGAAAAAGATAGAGGAAGGCAGACACGCAGAGAAAGACAAACTACGAAACGCCGACTAAAACGCCGACGACTAACGAATTGCAAAGAACATACCTATAAAAGGACAATCGTGCTGAGTCGTTTCAGCGAAAAGTGCAAAAATAAAATAACAGTCCCAGAAAACTTTTTTGTTAGACCTGTTAGACTAAAAGTATAAAAGGCAAAATTGTTCAGAATTTCATGCTGATTCTGGTGGTATAAATTTTTTTTCGAAATTCGGCCAAAAAGTTCGAAATTTTCCCGAAATACCGAAAAATACAGTTTTTAGGGGATATTTCGAACTTTTTGGCCGAATTTCGAAAAATTAAAACTACCATCAGAATCGGCATGAAATTCTGTACAACTTTGCCTTTTATACTTTTAGTCTAACGAGTCTAAGGAAAAAATTTTCTGGGACTATTATTTTATTTTTGCACTTTTCGCTGAAACGCCCATTTTTGCACTTTAGGCTGAAATGACTCACTCAGCACGAGGAGAATATATAAATTCATTTTTCCAAGTTGGTCTTGTGTTAAATTTAGACTTATGTCAGTAATAATCGTTGATATGTAAATAACATTTTAAATGACTCTCATTTAAAAAAACAGAAAATATGATCACTAATGAATAGCGCCTGGTGGCTTTTATTATATACAGTTCACCCCACAAACCTACTATACTTTAAAAATGAGCTACCCATAATAGGAATTAACTCAAGACTATAGCACTTGAGGACAACAAACTCGACAGAAAAAGGCTAAATACTTTAGACGGACTTGACATTTTTCTGCCGAAGATTCTAAACATAAAACATTGTTTATTGAAAAAAAGAAATTTTTGAAACCATAAACATTTGTCCGACGCAACTTCATATTTTAAATCAGTCATAAACAAATGATTTCCAAAAAACTTCATCCATCCATGATGTCAATGGAAAAATAGTTAATTTGGTTAGGGTTTTTTCTGCTGATTATAAATAAAAATTCAGCCTCCAATTTTTCGTTTTTTCCTGCTGCATAAACTCGATATTCCCGACGTAATGATTCCGATTTGAATTCCACTCTTTTGCCTCCCAATCCCATAATGCCTTCTTTGCTTTTCTTTTCCATAAATTCACGCAATTCTTTAGAATCAATATTTATTCGTGTGTTACTGTTCACTATATCTATATTATTTTTGGCAAAATATTCGCCATAAATAAAGATTCTTTATGCTCCAATTAATTATTTATTTAGACCATTTTCATTGAATCCTCATATATTTTTTTCTTACTAGCTCTTTTGATTTTATTATTTTATTCCACACGTTGGCTTCAAAAAAGTGAAAAATATATACATACTATCTAACTACCGTATTCGCTCTAAAATAAAACTCCCCTCTAAAATAAGACCCCCCTCTAAAATAAGACCCCCCTTTGAAGGGGTTTGAAATAAATAAGACCCCCCTCTAAAATAAGACCCCCTCTAAAATAAGCCCCTTTTCCCTGAAACTAATATTCATTAAATCCATTGAATCTAATAATATGTAAACATCAAAAAGCTACATTTCTTCTTCCTTTACATATTTATTTGTGAATAATTTTTTAATTTTTATATTTTCTCAGTTCAAATTTTTTCAGCTCAAGATGCAAAATGAAGAAATTTTAATTGATGTTACTGGTGAAGAGGACCTAAATGTTGAAAATGAAGGACCAAGTCAAGCAAAGAAAAGCCGTGGCTCATTTACAGTCAAGAAAAAAATCGAAGTGATAGAATACCGACGTAAAAATTCAATGCGAATTACTTGTCAACGCTTCAACATCGATAAATCGAATGTGCGTAGATGGGTCAGTCAGGAAAATCAGCTTCGCGAACTCTTGTAAGTGGATTTTATAATAGGATAAATAAAATTCCTTTTTTTCAGGGAAAGTTCTAAAACTAATCAAAGAAAGCAATTGGATGGGTCAGGTCGGCCATTACGCAACAAGAATNTTATAGCTACAAAAAGCTATCATAATGTAGAAGAATACATGAGTTGTAAATTATTATCTCAAAATAAATTCATCCTTCCAATTATTTTAATTTTAAAGAAATTATCACAAATTTTACTTGTTCCGGATAGTGATGTATACAATTGGCCAATTAGTGGCCACTCCGAAGAGTCCAATGATGAATTGGGCGATCACAAAAGAGTAGGTGTAACGTAAAATCACTTGGGAATCCATTGGAATTCTAGGATGTTAAACCATAAATAAGCCCGATAAAGTGCGCAAATAAACTTAAAATTTTTAAATCTTGCCTAGACTAAAATTAAAATATAAACATGCTAAAAATTATGCTCAATTCCTTTTGTTTTTTGGATTTCTTTGAAAATATTATGCTTGTTGAAATTTTGTTTTTAATTTAAAATACAAATTTCCAGCGAAATGAAATATTTTTTCACATTTTTATCTTATATACTGTTGTGCTAGTATGAAGAATTTACAAACGAAAAACGAATCCTTTATTATTATTATTAAATTATTAAGACAAATTAAAGAATTTTGGTCTATCGCATTTATTTGACGTACATTATGTGACAACTTCCTGTTGCTTGTGCTTATATTAGAATCGAAAACTTTAAAGATTTAATGAAGAAGGGAAAAAAAGTTAGAGAACTTAAAGTTGAGTTCACAAGTTCAGCAGTCATATTTTTTAATCGATGAAAATAGAAAATAATATAGATAATAAAATAAAAATTATGCTGGTTATATTGTTTATTTTTCGTTATGTTTGCTCTGGAAATGCAAACATATTTCTATTCAGGGGTTTGCACGGCTACGGCTAAGCCGCGGCTAACCGCCGGCTAGCCGCGGCTACGGGCGGCTACGGCTATAACTTTTTGAAAATTTGACGGCTACGGGCGGCTAACGGCTATGGACGCCAAAGCCGCGGCTAGCCGTCATAGCCGCCTATACATATTTTTTGATTGATTTCACAAAAAATTCCGAAATGACTAATTGAAATTTTTTTCCACAGAAGAATTTTTTTAAGGAAAAGGTTCAAATTATTTTAAAAAATTCTCCAGGTATCCACTATTCAAATTCAAAAGACTATTTATATTTATTATTATTTTTTTGACTATTTTTTGAAAAATAAATTAAAAAAAAAATTTTACAGAAAAAGGAAAAAGTGATTTTTTGGTTGCTTTGATGAGAAAATCAACGATTTTATCTTTTTTATTTTTTACAAAAAAAATAAAATAAAAATTTCATGGAATCAAGGGAAGGAAAGAAGAAAAAATCGGTGGAAACGAAAAAAATTGAAAATATTGACTTAATTCCGAATTTTCATTCTCCTTGTCGGCGGTCCTTATTGTTGCTGCCGACTCCCTCTGTATAAAGGAAATTTAGTTATAAAGTACAATGGGAACCCATTGACCCCTTTGTATTTTGTGTTTTCCCTCCCCATTTTTAGCGATCTATGTTATTTAAAAGACAATTTGTCCCATTTCAAATGGGTCAAAATTGACGCGGCTACAAACGGCTACGGCTATGAACCCCATGGCTATAGCCGGCTACGGCTATGCAAAATCGTAGCCGGGCACACCCCTGTTTCTACATAAACATATAAATTTCTCTTTTAAAATTTTATGCAGACTAACATATTATTTATTCGCAAAAACTATAGCATTTGAGAAATTTATGATCCGAGAAGAAAATTAACCTGACTAATTTATTACGTATTACCGAACAAAACACAAAAACCGCCAAAATAGGCAATTCCTGGAAAGGTAGAGATCTTATAATTTAGTGATTTTTTAAAATGAGAAATTGAAAATTTGGGTTTTCAAACATATACAATATTTATTTTGTACCTAAATTTTCTCAATGCAAGCCAATTCCTCGGAATTTTCTGAATTCAATTAATTTTTGCTGCGCGTGGGTCACGATACTCACAGAAGGGAAAGGGCTCTCCGCTAGGAAGTGGGCTAGGGGATCCCTTTCAAAAGTCTCTACCATTATTTGGGTTAAAAAAATAGAATAAATTTTCAAATTCGATTTTTCTTAAGAAAAAATCTTCTTCGGTGTTTTCAGGGGTGCTGAGTCCGAATTTGGCGTCCATTTTTACGCATTGCATCATCTGACGTCACTTTCTGACGTTTTGAAGAATTTTGCTAATATCCGTTACATAGCGCTTCAATTTGTGCAAAAAAGTCCATTTTAAGCGTCTGCCCTGTCTGTCATCCACTCTATCGTCGCGCTCTCTTTTCCCTCTCCCTTGTTAACACACTCTTTCTTTTTTTCATATCTCTGTCTTACAAGAATTACTACGGAATACCTACCCTCCGAAACTTCCAATTGAGCTAGTTGTATCACGTCACTTGTAATTTTTCTAAAACGCAATAAAAACGAGTTTCTCTCTACAAAATGATTAAGCACATCCCTATCTACAATTCCGGGCGTCTTTTGGCAATATTAGTTTAATTTACACGAAATGGCAGCGGCATACTTTTGAGTTAGGTGTTTCGTTATTTTGTTCATTTCGATCAGAGATCTCTAACATTCCTCCTCTTCCCGAAAGAGGGAGCAATAAAAAGAAAAAGATAGAGGAAGGCAGACACGCAGAGAAAGACAAACTACGAAACGCCGACTAAAACGCCGACGACTAACGAATTGCAAAGAACATACCTATAAAAGGACAATCGTGCTGAGTCGTTTCAGCGAAAAGTGCAAAAATAAAATAACAGTCCCAGAAAACTTTTTTGTTAGACCTGTTAGACTAAAAGTATAAAAGGCAAAATTGTTCAGAATTTCATGCTGATTCTGGTGGTATAAATTTTTTTTCGAAATTCGGCCAAAAAGTTCGAAATTTTCCCGAAATACCGAAAAATACAGTTTTTAGGGGATATTTCGAACTTTTTGGCCGAATTTCGAAAAATTAAAACTACCATCAGAATCGGCATGAAATTCTGTACAACTTTGCCTTTTATACTTTTAGTCTAACGAGTCTAAGGAAAAAATTTTCTGGGACTATTATTTTATTTTTGCACTTTTCGCTGAAACGCCCATTTTTGCACTTTAGGCTGAAATGACTCACTCAGCACGAGGAGAATATATAAATTCATTTTTCCAAGTTGGTCTTGTGTTAAATTTAGACTTATGTCAGTAATAATCGTTGATATGTAAATAACATTTTAAATGACTCTCATTTAAAAAAACAGAAAATATGATCACTAATGAATAGCGCCTGGTGGCTTTTATTATATACAGTTCACCCCACAAACCTACTATACTTTAAAAATGAGCTACCCATAATAGGAATTAACTCAAGACTATAGCACTTGAGGACAACAAACTCGACAGAAAAAGGCTAAATACTTTAGACGGACTTGACATTTTTCTGCCGAAGATTCTAAACATAAAACATTGTTTATTGAAAAAAAGAAATTTTTGAAACCATAAACATTTGTCCGACGCAACTTCATATTTTAAATCAGTCATAAACAAATGATTTCCAAAAAACTTCATCCATCCATGATGTCAATGGAAAAATAGTTAATTTGGTTAGGGTTTTTTCTGCTGATTATAAATAAAAATTCAGCCTCCAATTTTTCGTTTTTTCCTGCTGCATAAACTCGATATTCCCGACGTAATGATTCCGATTTGAATTCCACTCTTTTGCCTCCCAATCCCATAATGCCTTCTTTGCTTTTCTTTTCCATAAATTCACGCAATTCTTTAGAATCAATATTTATTCGTGTGTTACTGTTCACTATATCTATATTATTTTTGGCAAAATATTCGCCATAAATAAAGATTCTTTATGCTCCAATTAATTATTTATTTAGACCATTTTCATTGAATCCTCATATATTTTTTTCTTACTAGCTCTTTTGATTTTATTATTTTATTCCACACGTTGGCTTCAAAAAAGTGAAAAATATATACATACTATCTAACTACCGTATTCGCTCTAAAATAAAACTCCCCTCTAAAATAAGACCCCCCTCTAAAATAAGACCCCCCTTTGAAGGGGTTTGAAATAAATAAGACCCCCCTCTAAAATAAGACCCCCTCTAAAATAAGCCCCTTTTCCCTGAAACTAATATTCATTAAATCCATTGAATCTAATAATATGTAAACATCAAAAAGCTACATTTCTTCTTCCTTTACATATTTATTTGTGAATAATTTTTTAATTTTTATATTTTCTCAGTTCAAATTTTTTCAGCTCAAGATGCAAAATGAAGAAATTTTAATTGATGTTACTGGTGAAGAGGACCTAAATGTTGAAAATGAAGGACCAAGTCAAGCAAAGAAAAGCCGTGGCTCATTTACAGTCAAGAAAAAAATCGAAGTGATAGAATACCGACGTAAAAATTCAATGCGAATTACTTGTCAACGCTTCAACATCGATAAATCGAATGTGCGTAGATGGGTCAGTCAGGAAAATCAGCTTCGCGAACTCTTGTAAGTGGATTTTATAATAGGATAAATAAAATTCCTTTTTTTCAGGGAAAGTTCTAAAACTAATCAAAGAAAGCAATTGGATGGGTCAGGTCGGCCATTACGCAACAAGAATTTTGATGAGGAACTCATTGAATGGATTCGAAACAAAAGGGCCGAAAAACAGCGAATAACCCGCCGGATAATCCAGCAACAAGCAATGAAACTTTTTCAGGATCAAGAAGGGGAGCAGAACTCATTTAAAGTAATAAATTTCTACGTCTAATTTGTTAATAATTTATTTAGGCTAGCGAAGGATGGCTTGACAGATTTTTATCCCGTCATAAACGCTCAAACAGAAGGCCAACTACTGTCTATCAGAGACCGCCTGCTGAATATGCTGATGTGGTCGCTAAATTCATTCTCTATGTTCGGCAGTTGCGTGCAACCAAAAATTACCATCAGATCTACGCCGCTGATGAAACGGCATTTTGGTTGGATTGTGGTGGAGCAACAATTGAACGCCGGGGCGCGAAAGAAGTATTAATTTAATAGAAAATAGATTAAAATTTGTTTAAAGGTTTCGGTTTTGACCACTGGACACGATAAATTGCGGATAACGGTCATGTTGACTGCTAGATCGGACGGGTTTAAGTGCCAACCATTTGTTTTACTAAACCGCAAACGTCCCATCATGGCAATTGAGAACAAATTTAAGCATCATCTTCATCTAATTTGGTATTTTTCGGATTTTGGATTAAAACTTTTTTAACTATTGTAGGTCCGGTAAAACATGGATGGACGATCAGTTGACAGAGGAATATCTGAGCAAATTGTTCGGCCCGGGCTTATTTTTTAACAGATTACTTGTATGGGATGCCTTCCGGTGCCATATCAGCGAGTCGACTAAGAAGATTTTGAGAAGGGTCAAACTTGATATAGCTGTCATACCGGGGGGTTGCACTAAGTTCATCCAGGCAATTTTTTAATTTTATACGAGCAGCAAAAAATTTTAGGCGCTAGTTCGAAGAAGGGCCCCCTTGGGACCCTTCTTCGAATCTGTACTGGCACCGGGGAAAAATATTGGAAAAATAAAGTTCTATGCCAGTAATCTGTACTGGCACTGTGGAAATGGTGGAATAGGGACAACCTACTAATAAGGGGAAATTTATTCGATTTAGATGCATTTTTGTTAATTTGTTACACGTTTTGAATGATAAAATGGTGAAATTTTTCAATTTTTGAGTCCCGAGACTCAAAAAAAGTTAGAGTCCCAAGGGGGCCCTTCTTCGAACTAGCGCCAAATTTTATACGTGTACAATTATAGCCGCCGGATCTTGCGTGGAATGGACCAGTGAAGGCGGCATTTCGCCGACAATATGAAGACTGGATGCTTCACGGTGAAAGGGAAACAACCGCAAGGGGTAATCCCCGCGCGCCACCGATGGATGAATATTTGCAGTGGCTTCTGAATGCATGGGATCAATTGCCACGGAACACAATTGTCGATTCATTCAAAAGTTGCGGAATCACAAATGCTATTGACGGGTCAGAAGATGACAAGATCCATTGTTTCAAGCCAGAAGGGCCAATTCCTGTGGACTCGAATCTCTACGCAATGCCGAATATGATCGATTGATGGATGAATTGGGAGGCCATTTTGATGATATCGATTTGTTACAAGATGAGGAAAATGGATTTTTGAGCGATGAATCATTGGAATTATAGCAAATTTTTCCCCAGAATGTTCTTGAAAATTAAAAATTTTTGTTGAAGAATCACATTGAAAAAAATAAGACCCCACCCCCCTTTGAGGGGGTTCGAAAAAAATAAGACCCCTGTCTTATTTTAGAGAGAATACGGTAAGTCTCATAATTTCCTCAATTGCTCTTCTTTAGCAAAAGATATTCCCTAAAAAATTGCCTTTTCAACCAGATTTTTGAAAACCGATTGAAGGCGCTAAAAATAGGGGAATTTTTGTGCACAATAGGAGTTTTAAGATTTCAGTCCCCGATCCAAAGGATGTGGATTTGGGTTGATTAATAATTATATTTTTAAGCACCTGGTGCCTAGTTTTCAACTTCTTTTTCTTGATTAGGATTCGAGCAATAAAACTAATTAAGCATTTTTATTTAAATGGCTTGTAATTAAAAAATTGAATTTTTCCTCATAATTGAATACATTTATCTGTATTAGAACCAATTAATTATCAATTTTTATAGGTAGGAAAATAGAGCATTTTATTTCGGTATTTTCCTAAAAAATATAAAAATCTTACTTAAATTATTAATTAATTTTAAATAAAATATTTAAAATATTTAACCTCTAAGATATGCGTCCAAAAATTCACACTAAAATTTAAGTCTTCCGTTATGTGAAAAGAGCTGAACAGCTCACGTCCATTCAACAAAAAGTGTTTCAAATATTCCATTTGGTCATTATATTCAACCGGCTTTTCTTGACCATTCCTCAGAAAATTGAAGAATGCCCTGCGGGATCCCTTGTTGTCAGTGTCATTGTTATGCAGACTGTTTAGACATTCGTCCAATGCAGCATGTTCATTTTAAAAAATCTATTTTTGATTTTTACAAATATCACCAAAAAGATGAAAAAGAGAGCAGAATATTTTAGAATATTCATTTTTGAAATCCCAAATCGAAAATGATTTTTTATGGAAAATAGGTAGTATATCATTTTTTAACTAGCTAATAAGTATGAAAATTAAAAAATTAAATATAATAAAAGCTATCCGACTTTTGTGGACTAGACTTGCAGATCCGATATTTGTTGATCCAATAACGTAAAAATCGGTAAATGCTGGAACCATTAATGGAAAAAATTTCGGCAATTTTTTCGGAAACGGTCTTCGATTTTTTCAATATAAAAAGTGGTACCTACGTTTTTTACAAAAAAAACCTTATATTTTGATAATTCGCTCTCCTTTTACTCTGCCCGTTAGCACTTGAGCGGCAATTTTTTACTGATGGATCTGCAAAAGTTAGATCCATTAAAATTTAAGATAGCAAAATTCGGGTCCGTAATGTAAAGCAACGGTAAATAAATTTTGCCAATATTTTTACTAATAAATAAGTAAGGTTGTTTATTTATATCACGTATGCTTCTTCATCGTTTTTATACTAATTTATAGGGCTGCTCAAAACTTTGGTTTTGAGTTTTGAGTCAAGAAAAGTTTTGGGTTTTTTGGGTTTTGGTTTTGAGTTTTGGTTTTGGGTTTTAGGTTTTTGATAAACAATATGCTTATAAATAAGCAATGATCAGTCCTAATTCCACTATCAAAAACGAATTATTCTTTTTAGTTAAGAATTTCTTGTTAAAAATCTAAAAACATTTTTCGAACCTGAAAATTAATTGATTTTTCTTCAAAAGATTCATTTTGCTGTAAAATTCTTTTCGTATATTTTGTATGTCCAAAAGGCAAATTTTTTGTAACAATTTTCTTTTTTCTCATAAATTAATTTAATAATTTTTTCACAGGTAACCTCTTACATTTGTCCCTCCATCCCACCTCCCCTATCCCAATATTTCTTCCATTGGAACAACTCTCTAATTCTACACACAAAAAGCTATTACAATCATGATGGACAAAATTTTTATACTCATCACACTAGTGGCGGCTCTTCACGTGAACGAAGGTAAGTCTTTAAGGGTGCTGTCGTTAAAAAATATCAAACCCCTAAATGAATCCTAAGAAAATTAATTTTAATTTTTTAAATTTTCTTGCTATTTTGTTTTTTCAGAAAAAATTGACTAGCATCATTTATATCACCAATATTATATTCTTGTCAAAAATTGCCCATACGATTTATTTCATGGAAATATGGGTGAAATTTTTTTTCCGAAATATCCTCCTGTACTTTAAAAAAATCGATCATACTACTTCGGATAAAGAATCAATAATATAGGTAATGGTATTCTCTAATATAATAGTATGGTACTATGTCGTTACATGTCGTTACAAAAAAAAGCCATAATTACAAAAAAAAACAAAAATAAAAAAAGTACCAAAACCCAATATGTTCTGCAAAAACTTTTTTTGTAAGACTTACTAGACCGAAAATATAAAAAGCAAAGTTGTTTTATACTCTATCTTTTGATATTTTTATTGAGGTATTTTGCGATAATTTCGAACTTTTTGGCCGAATTTCGAAAAATTAAAAATACCAGGAGATAGAGAATAAAATTCTGCACAATTCACTTTTTAACTTTCAGTCTAGCAAGTCTTACAAAAAGCTTTTGGAGAACATATTGCGTTTTGGCACTTTTTGTAACGCCCATTAAGGCATTTCTTTGTAACGACCCAACACCAATGATACTACCTTTAGGTTGAGGTTGAAAAATATATTATAATGGTATACCATTATATTAGAGAATGTACGGTAATTCATTTAGTGCATGGCACATGTGGTGAGATATGTGCTGACCTGAAATCTCTCTGCACTGGGTCTACGACTGCACCTCAGTGCACGCAAACAAACGGCCAGGCTCAGCCCGGCCAGGGGCAAAGCGGAAACTGTTCAATCATAACAATGGCTGGCAACGTGACGCTGAGTTATAATGGGGCTATAAATCAATATGAGATAGCGCAAAATGATCTGTGATGAATTATTGTAAAATAAAAATGTGTGAA
>LDKF01001567.1:17635-36170 GCA_001026735.1 Rotylenchulus reniformis
GGGGGGGGGGGTCAGGATGTTTCGAAGCGATTGATTGGTGGCGCTTTGGCGCCTCCTTTCTCTTCCCTCGCCTTGTTCTTTTCATCGAGGTGGGCGTGTCACTCCTGGGAGTGGGCGTGGCCTTCCGCCTACTTCAAAAAATGTCCCCTCCAAATTGCTCATTCCACACAATATGCGATCGCGCGGAGATTTATTCTAGTGTAAAAAATCGCTTCAAAAAATTATAGCTTAAAGGGATTCCATATTTTTCTGACGCGGATTTTATAGACTACATATATCTTTTTTGAAAAATTCCTAATATATGTGTAATGTCTGAGAATAGGTACAAATTTTGCAAAAATTGATTCAACAGGAGTTAATCCCAGTTATTTCTGCTGAGAATTATTTTAATTTGGGTCGAAATAAATTAAAATAAAATTTTTCCATTTTTATAAATTGCGGGATTTTTTCATCGGAAATTTTTTATAATTTGCTTGATTTTTTGCCTTTTTCCTGCAGATTCAGCTGTTCCGTGGCACTTCCATGCAGGTGGCCCAATTAACCTCCATGTTTTATTCGGCCCAATGTGGATCCGACACGGTGATCCGACCCAACGGTCTCACCTCAATCAGGTGCTTTGCACTTTCCTTGACCTGATCAGATTGATCAGATCAAAATTATGAAAAATTGATCCACAATTCCTTAGAAAAATTTGAGGAAATTGGTCCTCAATTGACCGTTGGAAAAAAATTAGCACATAATTGATCTTTAAAACATTACAAAAAAAAATTATATCGATCTTGCAATGCAATAAAAAGAATTGAAGTGTTCGGAAAAGGGTGTTTTGAATGGCAAATTTGCTCATTTTTTAGAAAAAATTTTTGCTCATGGACCAGCTTGCCAAAGTGAATTTTTAAAAATAATAATTTAGTCCAAATTGGTCAACATAAATGTTGTTGTCCTCTTAAAGCATTTCTTTTATTTTTGTGTACACAGATATTTTCTATGTCCTTTTATATAGTTTATTAAATTAAAATCCTTTAAAAATTTCTTGCAAACAGCTTTTATCGCGTGCAACGCTACGCGCACGACCCGCGCGTGCTCGCGATGACCGAGCAGATGTACTGCAGTGCGTTGAAGCCGTGGCGCGAGCTGCAGGTGACGCGGGAGGAGTTTGTGCTGTTGCTGGGCATCCTGCTCTCCAAGCCGGGTAAGTACTTGGTATTTTATACATTATGATGCTATTTTTTGTAAAAATGTCCCAACTATTAGGGTCCTATCGTGTTTCTATAATATTTTGTCGATTTACTGATGTTGGGTCTTTAAAAAAAGGCCCAATGTGGCCAGTCTGGCCTAAAACTTTTTTGTTAGACTTGTTAGGCAAAGAGTATAAAAGGGAAAATTGCTCAGAATTTTATGCTGAATCGAATAGTATAAAAAATTTTCCGAAATTCTAACAAAAAGTTCGAAATTTTCCCGAATTACTGAAAAATATGGTTTTTAGGCGATATTTCGACCTTTTTGTTAGAATTTCGGAAAATTTTTTATACTATTATTCGAATCAGCATAAAATTCTGAACAAGTTTGTATTTTATACTTTTTGTCTAACAAGTCTAATAAAAAAAGTTTTAGGCCAGACTGGCCGCATTGAGCCTTTTTTAACGACCCAGTACCGATTTACCATATTTCTTGTATTAGATCCCCCGGGGAATTAATTTTTCAACTTCTCTTCAGCAGAGGGGGGTCTACAACAGAGTGACTAATTGCTAATTGTAGAGGAGAGGAAGGAGGGGGGGGGTCAATACAGGAATACGGTATGGCATTAATTTTCACTGACGAATTTTAATTCAATAATAAATATTTTGTTGAATCAGTCTCCTTCGACCTCTCCGCCCATGCTCGTGAGCTGTTCTACGAGGAGTCCGCCCGCTATTCCAGCATGCTCCTGCGCTTTTTGCAAGTCTGGATTTGGGCATTTAATTTTTTGACTATTTTCTAAGATTTTTAACCAAATTTTTCTGTTTTCGATGGTCCTTAATTTTTATGACATATTCCAATATAAGCTCTCTCTCTAATAGAAGCCCCCACTCCAATAAATGTATAAAAGCCCCACTCCAGAGGAGGGTTGAAAAAATAGAAGTCCAAGGGAGCATAGTGGAGAGAATAGGGTAATAGCCAACAGGTCTAGAAAATAGCTAACCAAATAATGTCAAGTAGAACCCGCAACTTAGTTCCAAAACTTAATTCCAGGCGCCGAAGTCTAGAAGTTGGTTTTCTAGACGTGTAGGCGAAATTTTTGTAGGCGAAATAAAGCACCCCGTAAAAAATTCTATTCTATTTTTGGATACTAAATTGTAACTATTTTATTTTAAAAAATTAATTACATATAATATTAGTAAAATAAAATTTTGCGCCAGGTCCGTCTCGGCGAGTTGGCCGGCGCCCGTCGTTACGCGGATCTGATCCCACTATTGGGCCAGGCCTACCGTATGACCGACTACTACCGTGAGTTCGCCCTCTACATGGACCTGTTCCATTCCATCGGGAGCCGAGAAAAAGTTGTTCCCGCCTCCATCATGCCGCTGTATTCGAATTCGCAATAAAAATATATTTTTGACAAAAAACTCAATGTATTATTATTTAAAATAAATTAATCTTGGAAAAGGTGCTGATGAGTCGTTTCGGCCAAAAGTGCCAAAATAAATATTAAGAGGAAAATACCAAAATGGGTGTTTCGTCCAAAAGAACCAAAATTGATAGTTTAAGAAAAATAATGAGAATTTAAATAAAAAAGTACTTTTAGAAATAAAAAAGTACTTTTATAATGGGAATTTACATAAAAAAGTACTTTTACTTTAAATAAAAAAGTACTTACTTTTACTTTAAATAAAAAAGTACTATGTCATTTGTTGAAAAATATAAAATAGAGCTTTTTGAAAAAAATAAATAGAAGAAGTTTCTTAAAAAGTAAAAAAAGAAATCTATCTAATTTAAGGATACTTACTTAAGAAATCAAATTTAAAAAAAGATTAATGTTTGGCCGAAACGGTTTTGGCCGAACGACATAGAACCAAATCAGGTATGACATCCATCTATTCTTATTTATAGGAAATGTTCCGATTTGGAGGAGCCAATTCTTACTACATAGATTAAAATATTCTTATTTGTGAGAGTTGTCCTTATTTTGGACCCTTGTTGTTATTTTCGATTTTTTTTTGAAAAGAATGTTTGGTTTAATTCTTAAAATTTCCTCTGGTGACTCCTATCGGGACAGCCGGCAGTCTTTACAGTGAATTAAAAAATGACTTAAAAATTGACAAAATTTTCTTTCGAAAAAGTTTAAATATTCAAAAAAAATTCCCGGCATTGGAATAAATTATTATAAGATTTGTTATAAGCTTTAATTAATTTAAAGATTTCCTAGCATCAGATGAGATATTGGAAAATTTCTATGCAAATTGTTTTTAATTGTATTATTTTAGATCCCTATCATAAATTACAAAAAAATAATTGTGTTATTTTTATGTTCCCATTCCCATCATAAATTATATGTACATCGTACATATATTATGCATCACACATCTACAGCTGATATTGAATATAATGAAGGCCCCAATATAAAAACCACAAAAGCAGCTATTAATTATATTAAATATACATATACATACGGTGCTATGTCGTTTTTAAAAAAGTATCATAATGGGCGTTTTAAAAAAAAGGATCAAAACTCAATATGTCCTCTAAAAACTTTTTTGTTAGACCTGTTAGACCAAATGTATAAAAGGCAAAGTTGTGCAGAATTTTATGCTCTATCTGCTGGTATAAATTTTTTTTCGAATTTCGAACAAAAATGTCGAAAAAAGTCAAAAATATCGAAAAATATGGTTTTTTGACTTTTTTCGATATTTTTGTTCGAAATTCGAAAAAAAAATTATACCAGCAGATAGAGCATAAAATTCTGCACAACTTTGCCTTTTATACATTTGGTCTAACAGGTCTAACAAAAAAGTTTTTAGAGGACATATTGAGTTTTGATCTTTTTTTTTAAAACGCCCATTATGATACTTTTTTTTAAAACGACCCGGCACCATACATACCCAACTACATGAGAAATATATAATTAATAATACAACATGGGTTTGGGGACTGAATTTTCTAAATTATTTTTCAAGCTATGAATAATAGGAAAGCATTTTTTATTTTATTTTTTGGCCATCCCGATAAAGAAATATGTATTATCCTGTGTTATTTCACAGTGATTTCAAGATGCTTACTTACTCTGAAATCCACTTAAAAACGAATTTTTGTTGTTCGAAATAGGTATATCGGTTTATAAAAAAAAAATAAAAAAGATAAGTTTATTTCACCATCAACCTGCAGATATATCTAATGTGATATGAATGAAGACTAATCTGCTAAAATAATATTACAGTATCTATTGTGTGTAGGTTATTAATGCTTTCGGGTTTTTTTTGCTTATGAATTTTTGCGATCACCCTCCTACAGTTTTTGCCATAAGGAATCTTTCAACCCGTTTAAAAAAAACTATATTATAAAGCGAGCTTATGTTAAGTGGCGATTCTCTTTTTCTCTGCATGTTCTCTCATTTTTATATGCTCTTTTTCTCACTTTTGCACTTAAAGATGTGGTCAGCTCCATAGAACCCAGCTCACTAGAACCCAGAAACTTCCCTTCATTCAAAAACTTTTTTTTTAAACATTGCTAGGCCAAAACTATAAAAAGCAAAAAAGTGTAGAATTTTAAGACCCCACTTTTGGCCTTCTCGGTTTTTCGAATTTCCCTGAAAATTTTTGAAATTTTCAAAAACTTCGATTTTTTGCATTTTTCGAAAATTTCGAAGATTTCAAAAATTTTCAGGGAAATTCGAAAAACCAAAAAAGTTAAAAGTGGGGTCTTAAGATTCTAGATCTTTTTCTTTCATTATGTTTGCGGGTTCTACCAAATATAAAAAAGTTTTTGAATGAAGGGAAGTTTCTGGTTCTGGGTTCTAGTGAGCTGGGTTCTATGGAGTTGTAGCCCAAACATTTCGCTTCAAGATATAGATTTTTGAAATCTACTGTATTTTGAAAGATTCTTTATGGCATTGAGTGTATTCTCATGCTAGGCTAAGTATAAAAAATTAATCCTTTTCACCCTATACATGTACAATTATGCTTTTAGAGGGAAAAATGCTCAAAATTGGTCTTTTTCTACTGTTCTCGCCTCTTCTCGCCAATGGCGACATTTTTGGAAAGGTTTCCCAACCCCAAAATTCTTTAAAAATTGATTTTGAAAAAAATAACAATTCCGCCAACGAAGCAAGAAATGAAAATTTGGCAACTGCAGAGGAATTGCTAGAGAAGATAGAAGGTGATTGGAATAATTAATTGTTTGTCAAAAATCGAAAACAAATTTTTTAGAACCGCTAAAGAATGAGCAGTGGAACCAAAACCCAGGGTATGGTTGGTTTTTATAAATACGGCCCATTCGTTATAATTAGGTTTAACTGAAAAATACTAGAAAAAATGTATGGTGTCAAAAAATAGAGCAAAAAATAGCTACAAAATGAGCTTGAGCCCGATCGAATTTGACCAGTGTGTGTGAAAAAAGTTATGGCCAAGATACTGTGAATTTGGCCAATGTCATCATTTTGGCCATAACTTGTTTCATGATGGTCCAATTCAAGCATTCTTGGACTCATTTTGTAGCTAATTCTTTGCTCTATTTTTTGACACCAATTTCATTTTCTCTATTTTTGGTTAGAACCGAAAATGTCGTACAACTTTTAAGACTGTTCAATGAATTATTGCATGATTTTGTGACGTTGGGGTGCCAAACCGCTGATCGGAAAATACAAAAAACAGTCCGTTCCGATCATGAGCATTTGACGGCATTCCGAGAGGCAATCGATCAGTTGTGCAACAACAAACAGAATTGGAGTCAAATTGATGTGGAAGAACTGGTCGAAAGAGTGGCCAAGGCATTGGATGAAGAAGGGCCAAAATTGGTGCAAAAACTTGAGATGATGGATTGGCAGCTGGTTCCGGTCAGAATTGCTGGCAATTTGGATGATCCACCCCCTGCCGAGGTCGAGATAGATCATTCCCCCTCTTCCGCGGCATAAAAATTATTATTATAACTTTTGCGGGTAAAACCTAGAGAAATGAGTCAAAAGATAGCCCTAAATGTCCACTATAAACTTGCTATTATACCATTATTATGGTAACTTTTTGCGGGTAAAACCTAGAGAAATGAGTCAAAAGATAGCCCTAAATGTCCATATAAACTTGCAAGAATACCTATTCGATTGGCCAAGTAGAAAAAAAAGTTATGACCAAGTTAAGCCATAAAATCGTGGTTGACTAAAGATCTGGCCATAACTATTTTTTACCTGAAAAAGGTTATAATCCTTATAATCTCTTTTTTCTGGCATAGAAACGGAGAAACGGTACACCCCTTTCTGTGGCGGGCCGGTCTGTGGCGGGCTAGTCTGTGGCGAAACTCATTAAAACCTAAAACTTTTTTTGAACCATTTTAGACCAAAACTATAAGAGACAAAAAGGTGCAGAATTTTATTCTCTATTTTTTGGTCTTTTTAGTTTTTTCGAAGTTCGAATAAAAAATTCTAAATTTCTACTAAAAACACGATTTTCACTTTAAAGGTATGCTTTTTTTTTGAAAAATTTCAACTTTTTCTAAGGTAATTCAAATAATTGAAAATATCAGAAGATAGAGAATAAAATTCTGCACCTTTTTGTCTCTTATAGTTTTGGTCTAAAATGGTTCCAAAAAAGTTTTAGGTTTTAATGAGTTTCGCCACAGACTGGCCCGCCACAGACCTGCCGCCACAGACCGGCCCGCCACAGACCGTCCTGTTCCGGAGGGAAATGATGTGCCCCCCTCCCCCCGCCCCTTGTTCAACAGGTATCCTCAGAACGAGACGACGACAAATTGCACAAACTGCTGGTGGTTGTTGGCAATTTGTTCGAGGCGAAGATGGAGCCCGGGCCCATAAAGGAGCTGCTCGGGACGGTGTTGAAAAAGCACTTTGCCAATAAGAAAATTGGTGTCAGGACACTTGTCAGCGACATGGTCAAACTTGTCATGGAGCTGTGGACCAAGGATGTGTTGCCCATGGTCCATGCGGTACATCTCCCGCCTAAACCTGCTACACAAGCTCGGTAAGTTTGACCCCTCCAGCAGCAGCAGAGGCCGTAGGAAAAGCAAAAGGGGGAATTCCCCCAAAAAAATTTGGGGGAGAAAAAAGTGTGGGGATTCCCCCAGATTTTCGGGGATCCCTCTTAGGAAAAAAGAACGCCCCCTCAAATTTGCCATTTTTCCCCCAATTTTTCAAAAAACTGGGGAAATTCGCAAAAAAGAGGGGAAAAATTAAAAAAAGTGAAAGGAAGGGCATGTCGCCTAATTATCGTGAAAATGCAAATTATTCTGATATCACAAGAACAAAAATAACAACTTGCTTGATTTCCAATATAAAATTACAAAAAAATGAACAAAATTTTTTTTTAAATTTTATTTTTTTTTTCTGATCAATTCATCCATGTGTTCGATGCTGATGAGTCATTTCTTAAAAAGTATGAAAAAGTGCGATACTTAAAAAGTATTACATAAAATATTTTAAAATAGTCTCTAAATAAATTTGCAGAAAATTTCCTGTGGGTCGTATGCTTAAAATTTTTTAAAAAAATTTTAAAAATTTTTGTAAAGTTCGAATTTTTTTAATTTCAATATTTTAAGGAAAATCGAACATTTTTATACAATCATTGCCCTTTAAAATTTTGGTTTCGTATGCTAAAAAAAGTATCTGGAAATTCTTTAACAATTAAGTTTTTTTCAAAAGATTTTTTGAGGAAATTCTCGAAAAATTTTAAGCGCAAAAAATTATAATTTACTGCATAGCTATGTATTTAGAGTAGGCAAAATTTGAGAAAACACGTGCCAGCGTCACGTACCAGAAGTCAGGGGGACATCTATAGAGTAGTAAAAACACGTGAAAATTAGAAAACGCATCACGTACTTCATGAAGTTTGTGTATTTAGTATTTGCTTAATTTGATTTATTTAATGTCCATTTTTGATACTTTTAAGTTTCTCACATTTTGATACCTAGCATACCTCGGCAAGGGGGCACAGACCCCCCCCCCCACTTCGCCATTTTCTTAAGAGAAGGATGAAATTTTTCAAAATTTTTCTCCGGCGGCCCCTATCGGGACCACCGCACCCTACCCTTCTGCGAAGTGGTCTATTTTGTAAAGAGGAAACAAATTTTTGGCTTTGTGAAAGACCACTTCGCGAACAGAAATGTCAAATTGTTGAAAAAAATTGCCTAGCAAAAAAAGACCACTTCGCAAGTGAAAAAGGGCAAATTTTCGGGAAAATTTGGTCCAGAAAGTGAATTTTGACAAAAAGTATACCACTTCGCAAACCGGACCGGTTTCGGGAAAATCGCAAACCGGTTTCGGGAAAATTTATCGGCCGTCCCACCCCCGACCCCCCTCCCCACTTCGTTCGCCGCAACCCTCGAACCCGANGTGAAAAAATCCGTCGTCACTCTGTCGCAATTTTAATCTGTTTGGCCGTCTCCTTTTTTTGTCTTCGCACCTTTGAACTGATCATTTCGCCCATTTATACCATTCGTGATGCGAATTTCTTGATTGTCGAGCAGGCCCTTATTTTCTTCCTGGTGATATCCGACGACAACCGGTTCCAACACTTCCTTAATGCCGTAAATTCAAACTATAAACTGGAATTGCTAAAAACCGCCACATGGGGTGTTAAAAAAAGTGCCAAATGCTGTAGTCTGGCCTAAAACTTTTTTGTTAGACATGTTAAACAAAAAGAATAAAAGGCAAAATTGTTCAGAATTTTATGCTGATTCGAATGGTATTTTTAATTTTTCGAAATTCGGCCAAAAAGTTCGAAATATTCCCTAAAAACCGTATTTTTCAGTATTTCGGGAACATTTCGACATCTTGACCAAAACTTCGAAATAATTATTATACCATTCGAATCAAAAATTCTGCACAACCTTGTCTTTTATACTTTTTGTCTAACAAGTCTAACAAAAAAGTTTTAGGCCAGACTGGAACATGTGGCGGTTTTCTTTAAACGTCCCAACACCGGTTTTTGTCCATTTGTACCTACAAGAGCCTTGGGCATTGAAATGTTATTTAAAGACAACTTAATGGCGAATACTTAGTCAAAAAAATAAATGGACTTTCATGGAAGTCATAGTGGAAAAATTTAAGATTTCCAACTGATGTTTGGGGTTGCAAGCTATTACATAAAAACAAAATTTTATATAAAATTGACCAATGTGCTTCGTACACATGTTTCGGATCAAAATTGGAATGAGTGAAAAATAAATTTTAAATTTAGTTTTGACTTGTTAATTTAGCACAACGTGGCTAATCTTTTTTCGAGTTCCAAAGGGTCAAAAAACTTCAGTTTCTTATACCTAAAACCAGAAAATCGCGATCAGAATTTTTTTAGATATTATGGCTTTTCATCCAGAATGAGGCATTGTTTTACACTTTAAACGAGGTAAAGGGGAGGTAATAACTCCCATTTATAAATCAGAGACCAGTAGGACAAGGAACGCAAGATATAAATCGGAGACGATTGAATCAATTGGATCAACTACTGCAAGAGATCGATCAGATACGAACGCAAGAGCTTGGTCGGAGACGATTGGATCAAGGAAGGCAAGAGATCGATCGGATACGATTGGATCAAGGAACGCAAGATATAAATCGGAGACGATTGGATCAAGGAAGGCAAGAGATCGATCAGATACGATTGGATCAAGGAAGGCAAGAGATCGATCAGATACGATTGGATCAAGGAAGGCAAGAGATTGATCTAAATTGTACAAAAATGGGGGACAAAAATAATGATGCTGATCAATCAACCATGATAGACAACAATCGGTTGTGCATTTGCATGACCAAAGAAGTTAAAAATAATAATAATTTTAAATTATAAAAATTGAATTTTAGCGCCAAATTGCCTTCTATCCCTGTGGCCATTTTGCAACCTGTGAGGGATGTTCGGACAAATTGAAAGTTCAAAAAAATTTGTGCCCCATTTGCTGTAAAGAAATCAACGACAGAAGGCGAACTTACCTCTCATAACACCAATGGCTAGAAGATGTTCCGAATTTGTTGATTTTCCAAGTTTTTCAATTCGTTATTTTTCTTGTTTCGAAAATAAAATTTTCAGATCAAATAATTTTCCGAATTTTGCAGGATAAATATCTTTGTTTGAACTTTATCAAAAAAAAACTATAAATAATTTTGAAAGTTTAATGATTACCGTATTTCCTGTATTAGACCCCCGGGGGATTTATTTTTCAACCTCCCTCCAGAGGGGGGGTCTATTGCAGGGGGGGATTTGTTTTTCAACCTCAGTCGTGAAGAGGGGGGTACTATTTTTCGACCCCATTTTTTGAGGGAGTTTGCATAATAATCAATGCTGACCTGTCATAAGTGCTCATATCTGCCCTGTGGCCTAGAAGATAGTGCTACAGACTGCGTCTCCACCCTTTGGGTTCGAGTCCCGGTGAGAAAAAATTATTTTTTTCTTAAACTACCTATTTAGCAGACAAAAAGTAAATTTTTTTTATTCAGTTGCGAACCAAAAATTTTTTATATTCAAAATTTATGATATAAAATTAAAATCACCAAAATACTTCCCTAAAAAGGGATTCTGGACCAAAATAGACCTCTAAAAATGAGGTCCTGGAACGAAATACACCCTAAAAATGAGGTCCTGGAACGAAAATTTCACCAAGATTAGAAATGCTCGCATTCAAAGCGCGTGATATTAAAATTGCCGAAAATCAATTATATTTTGAAAATTTTTGTATCTAGATATATAAAAAATTCAAATTTTGGATAGTACCCCCGGCGGGGGTCCTAATGCAGGGGGGATTTATTTTTCAACCCTCCGCCAGAGGGGGGTTCTATTGCAGGGGGGGACTAATTGCAGGGGGGACTTAATACAGGAAATACGGTATCATAAAGATTTTTTGACGAATTTTCATTTTAAAAAAATAAGAGGGGTCGATGGCCACGTTAGGGACTGCTGGATAAAAATAATGTAATATAATAATTTTAAAATTAATTTTTTGGAATTTGTCGAATTTGTCGAAAAAGTAATTTATAGAGCATTTTTAAAAATTTATTTTTGCACTTTAGGCTGAAATGACTCATCAGCACGGTGTTATATAATTGTTATATAATTTTATGAATATAAAAATATAGATAACATAAATATAATGATAAAACCTAGAATAATTCTCATCAGTCTCCTCCGATCTCTCCGCCCATCGTGATCGTGAGAAGTTTTATGAGGAATTTGTTCCGGCATGCTCCTACGCTTTCTGCAAGTCTGAATTTGGTCGTTTAAATTATTATTATTATCATTTTCGAAGATTTTTGGCCAAATCTTTCCTGTTTTCAATGGTCCTAAAATCTAGAATTCATTTAATAAATATAATATTTTTGACTTAAAAAACTAATTTTTTTGGGCCATTTTGTAGTGTCTTTGTTTGATTTTTAACAAATGATATTTTTCCGTAAGTTATAAACTTTTTATGTAAAATTTTTTTTATTAAATATGATTTTAATTTTAATAATAAAATTTTGGGCCAGGTCCGTCTCGGCGAGCTGGCCGGCGCCCGTCGTTACGCCGATCTGATCACACTATTGGGCCAGGCCTACCGTATGACGGACTACTATCGCGAGTTCGCCCTCTACATGGACCTGTTCCATTCCATCGGGAGCCGAGAAAAAGTGATTCCCGCCTCCATCATGCCGCTGTATTCGAATTCGCAATAAAAAAATTTTCCTTAGAAAAGTTTCTTAGAAAAAAAATCTTAGGTTTATTAGCAGAGTGCGGTTCTACACATTCACAAGAAAGGTTATTTCCGAGTTCGAGATCCGTTCAAAAATTTACAGGACCCATACTAACCACGGTATTATCGCATTTATTTGTGCCATAAAAGGGTATGAATTTAATTTTGGGATTTTCAGGGGATTTTAGGGGAATCGGTGCGAAAATTTGAAGTAGGTTTTATGCCATTGAAGAATCTATTTCAATACGATGCCCAATAGATCATGTACATGTGGGCCAGTCCCGCCGATCGATTTGGCGGTTGATCGAGATTTTCGGGTTATGCCCTGATCTAACCCTGGTAAAAATATTCGGAGTTTTCAGGGTTATCGGTGCTAAAATTTGAAATAATTTTTATGCCATAAAATATATTTTCAATATGGAATCTCATTTTTTCACCTTCTTTATTATCTCGATGGGACACACAAAACCAACGAAAAAAACACTCAAAATTAATGATTTTCTGATCATAAAATGGATGAAATCAATCAATCGATCAATCGGCCCAATACAGGGGGCGCCACAACATTGTGGGCTCGTCATCGTCCGTCGGGTAGGGCGGCATCGGGGACCGTTTCCCCATCGCGTTCAGACGCTCCATGCTCAGAAGGCCGTTGATGAACTGTGAAATATTGGGCGAAAATTGATGAAAGTTGGAAAAAATGAATATTTTCCTTTAATAAACTTTTAGTATATACATATTTCCTATTTTGATAATTGTGTAAATGAAAAAATCGAATGAAAATTTCAAAAAGCCTAAATGGTTTTCAAACATTTCTATACCTTATTAGTTCAAATTTACAAAAAAAATTGAATATTCTTTCTTGGTCTGAAAGGTGTTAGGATATCTGAATTTTTTTGAAAATTTTGGAAAAAATTTCCTGCATATTCTTTTAAAATTTTAGGTTTATATGGCTAAAATTGAGTTTAAGGATTTTCTGGCAAAATTAACAAATTAAAAAACATCTGTATTTGGTGGAAAGTTTGAAAAATGACGGAAAATACACTCTAAAGGATGCTTGAAATTCATCAGAATTTTGAAATTCTTTTTTTTCGTCATTTAATCATCGTTTGGCTTTGAAATAATTTACATAATTTATTTGGATAAATTTGTGCCTTTTTCAAACTCACTTCGGCATTCCGACGCTTCTCCATCGGTTGATGCTGTTCATGCTCTAAAATTCGTAAAAAAATATTTAAAAAAATTTTTTGGAAATTTCTTTTACCTATTGCCTCTCTTCTTTCCAATGGGAAGGCCTGGCTGAACTGAGCCACAAGTTGGAGTAGTGCCAGCACCAGCAAGGCAAATGACATCGGAGAAAAGTTCATTTTTGTAGGTTGATGAGTTGGGATTAGCGGGGAGAATTAGAGTTTTGCCTGAATTTTTTGAATCATAAATAAAATTTTTTTTAATAATTTTATATAAAGATATTCATTAAGTTTTTTATCAAGGCTTTTTATTTTTATGCCCTTGATAATAAGCCTTTTTATCAAGGCTTATTCAAGGCTTATTATCAAGGCTTTTATGGTAAAAATAATTTTTACAAAGCACAATATATATTGAAAATTGGGCGCCGATTGAATTGATTTGAACCGTCGATTTTATGAAGCGAATTCCTTATTATAAACTGCTATAGGAAAAGTAGATGAACAGAGAAAAAGAAATCAGACAACAATATGTTTTAACACATCATGCTTTCGCGTCATAAAATCGAGGAGCTGAAATAAAAGTTGGAATTCTCTGGCTTTACTACGCTGATTTTACAATATACATTGAAGGCTAATTTGGAATTACAGAATTTCAGGTTTTTTGAAACATGAAATTTCTCGAAATTCTACTATTCTAGAAATCTTATTCAGGCATAATTATTATCTACCGAAATTCTATTTGGCAAAATCAGATAATTGGCATAATTTTTTGTAATGATTTTTAATCTTTCAGCATATTTTTTTTTAATTTTTGCATAAGTTTAGAAATTTACAATATTAATCCATGAACATAGAACAGGTTTATTTTTATGGTATAAGGCGAGAATATTATACTAACTATAAATCTCTCTGATAATTTTACAATTTTAGACGCATATATTTCTATGGCCAGAAACATTGTTTGATTAAGGATAAAGAAAATCCCTAAAAAGAGCTCTATGGCCAAGCAATGTAATTTGGTAAAAAGTTGCCAAGTCAAAAATGTGCCAAATCTGTCCTTCTAGACATTCCCGAATCAAGGACATGGATGACGTTGGTTGGAGGACATACATCTGGCCAGATGATTGTTGGCCTTTGGCCATGTGTTCTCGAATTTTCGGGTGCCAAAAACACATCAATTTTTGGAAGTCCCCCAAGCCCTCGGGGCACTTGGGGACACCAAATTTCGGGGGGATGGGCCAGCGAGAGAAAAATGAGTCGGCAACACGTCATGGGGGGCCCTATTCATCATTAGGCTTTTGGTGCCGCGGCACTTTGGCTGATGAATGGACTTTTGGTGGGAGATTTTGCATGAAAAATTGGGGAAAAAAAAGAAAATTGATCTCCAGGGAACATCCAATTTTTGCACTCTACAATTGACAAAAAGATAATTTTTGCTCTTTTGTAATCGGAATTACATTAACAAAAATGAAAATGCTGATCTATGGTTAGGGCCCAAGATTTTTCCAAAAACATTCACTCCTCCTGAACCTATGTATATGTAGAAGCTATGATTAAAATCAGACTTTTTTATACATATAAAAGGATAAAAATTATCCATTTGGTGGGTGTAGTTAGGATTAGGAGCCTTGAAAAATGGAAACTAGAAATGTCAATAAAAATTTGGACTTGTCAGCCTAAAAAATCCAAAATTTAACTTACAGTAAGACTTTACTTTGAAAAATCATTTTATTTTGGCTTGGATCCCTTGAGCTTGACATTTTGGAATTAGAATTTTAGAGATCCCACTAAATTTTTGGCATTTCCTGTGCCATAACATACAATTATGTTTAAGGGCATATGTCTAAGGAAAATTGAGTCCATTGAATAGCCAAAAATCTGAAAATCCAATTTTGACTCCATAGAGGCCAGCTGAATGGAAAAGGTTTTTTGTTCCCTATGACGGGAGCTCTCATGTGGACGAAGCTTCTTCATCACTTTCTCACGACATGTGGCGGGAGCTTAATTGAAGGTGAAAGGGTAAGATGCTTGGGAGCTATTTGGGGAGGCGAAGTCACACGTGTGATTATCAAATTTTGTGTACTCTTTGGGCTTCCCCCGTTAATCTGTGAATCTAGCCTCATAATCTTACGACCTAAATCAGAGGTAGCAGCGGCAAAAATTTGCTGATTAGGATTGATAATCATGCGTACCAAAATTTCAGTTTCAAGCGGACCAAAAATTCAAAAGCACTCCATTGCTTAATGGGTTTTCGCTAGATTTCGGAAAAATATTGGTTGTCCATTATTTTGGATGCTCTAAAATTTTAATATTTACCATATTCCATAGGGAATTGCTGGCCACAAACAGAAGGCATAATTTTTTTCAAATTTGTTTTAAACCATTAAAGCCAAGAAAATGAGATTAGTCCGATTTTGCATAAAATGCACTTGGTCAGACAGAATTTTCGAAAGGCAAAAATAGGAAATTTTATTTTTCACAGAAATCCTCACGAAACGCGGATTCCAAGAACTGAAAAAAGAATGAAAATGAGATAAGGAAGGCTATGTGGGTTTGGAGGCCAAAAAAGCGCGGCTTAAGAAGGGTGGAGGGGGCGCGGCGGAACGCCGGAAATCCCATCCGGTCTCGAGAGGATGGACGACGCGGATTCAATTATCCGGCCGGAGGCGCTAATTTGCATCCGGCACGACGTGCCGCATTGGTGTGGAAGTGAGTTGCCTTGTTGAGAACCTGCTGACATTAGCATTCGGCACGAGAAAGGGCAAAAATTCGGAGAAAATAGATCCGCAAATAATTTTTTGGCACGAAAAAATGGGCCAAAAATAGTTTTTTTGGCACCATAAACAAATTAATAGTTAGAATTATATTTGTGTTAGTTGAATAAATTCGAAAAAAATCTATTTAAATTTGATTCATACCTGACATAATGACTAATTTGGGGTGTATCTTGCATAATGACTAAATTTCTTATATATTTCTTTTTTTATATATTTTTTAAATTTTTTAGGCACTAATGGTGCTATTCGAAACTCAAAATATTGACCATTTTGGACCATTAAATTTCAAATTTTTAAAGTTTGCTAGTCAAAAATATAAAAGCAAATATGCAGAAATGGTGTTTTTGGCCTTTTAATTTTTTCGTATTTTTTTATGTGATGTTTTTAAGCGAGATTTGAATCCGAGGATCTTCGTAAATAAAAAAACCAAAAATCGAACATAAATTTTTACAAATGCCTAGCTAATAATTCAAATTGAATTGGTTGAACTGACGGTTTTGTGGAGTTCGACCATTTTACTTCAATGATTTTCTATGAAAAATTCCAGAGATGGATTTTCAACTTGTCTGAAGGTAATTTATCTAAAGTTCGAGTCATAAAGTTCCTTTATTGAACAACTAAATTTTCGAAACGAATATTTGCTACAAAACAGCGAGAAATTCAAAGGAAAAATGATGTAAATTGAACTTAAAAAATTTAAATTAATAGTAGAACATGGCTTTAAAAAAATCCAAAAATAGATCTCCGCGAGAATTGCTAGAATTTTCAACCAGTAGAAAATTTTTGGAAAATAAAAGTGCAAATTCCTGGCCCCAACTTTGTGGCCCATCGGATTTGCACTGATTGATGGATGGTGTCCTTGGCCCCGGAACTCTCTTGGGAATGTCCATTTTTGGCCAAGGGGACAAAACCGATAATTCTTGCCAAGAACGCGAGGATTGTTGTTATTTTGGCGACATTGTCTCTTGCAACCAACAATGTGCCCAATTTGTCACAATTTGATGTCCAAAAAGGGAAATTTTATTTTTCTGCTGATGAGTGTGAAAAATAAAAACAAGGGGAGGCCAAAAATTGAAAAAAAATATTTTTGGAATCAAAATATGTACTGCTGGAAAGGGTAAAAAGAAGCGAAAAATGCAAAAAAAAACTTTGTGAGGGGAAATGTTATAAAAAACATTTTAAAAAGGTGAAAAATGCGATAAAAATTTGTAAAAAAAGGTAACATTATTGTATGAATGTGTTTGAGACTACAAGGACATTGAAAAACGGCATTTGGCCAGTCAACATTTGGCCAAATTTTTTAAAATCTTCTAGCATAATTATATTCAAAAAATAATATTTCTAATTTTTGGCCTTTTAATTGCTAATTCGGTGAAATTACGAGAAAAAACGATCTTAGAAGTGAGAATTTTAATAATATCTATGTTCGAATAAATCAAAAGGCCAAAAAATCAGAAATACTTTCAACAAAATTTTCTTTAAACTTATTTGGCCAAATTAGCGCTTTTTTATATTTTTTAGCAGCATTTGAATAATTATTGAGGTCTAAAATCACCAAAATGGAACAAAAATTTGTAAGAGAAAAGGTTAAATATTTTTTTGTAAAAATAAGACTGAATTTTTAAGAAAATTGAGCAAAAATTGGGTATTTATTCAATTTCTAAGAAAATTTTTATTCAAAAATATATCTTATAGGAATAGAAGTTTGGGGCAATTATGGAGTTAAAAAGGGCCATTATGGCCACCATCAAGGGACCTCAACTTTTTTTAAATCCTTACCTGGCCAAAAATATAACAAGGAAATGCATTCAGAAAATTATGTCTATTTTTGGCATGAACACTTGTTCAAATTCCATAAAAAATTTGCCCTTTTATCCTAAAAATTTTTAAAAAAATGTTAATTTCCCATATAACGCCCATAATTTATTTATTTTGATGAGCAAACCACTGGTATCATTTGATACTCTAATGTGGTGCGAGACAATACAATGTAAATGCAATAAAATATCATAAATGAATAGTCAACAAATGCAAAGTCATCGGGGCAAAAATAACAAATAGACAAAATAAATTGATGCCTCACTCAGGACTTAATTTCGTTACGAGGAAGTTCTTGAAATTTTGCGGGGTGAAGATTTCCATGGCTTCTTTTGGCAGTTTATTCCAATGGCTGATAATTCGATGAAAGAAATTGTTTTGAGTTTTTTTTTACTATGTTTTTTGAATTTTAGAAGGAGCGGTGTTCGGGTAGATCTGTCTGAGAAGTTGAAAAATTTGGAGGAATTTAGGTGGGTAAACCCTCGAATTATTTTAAGGGCAGTGGTTAAATCCGTAATTCCCCTTCTATCAGAAAGTTTTTGGAGTTTACAAACTGTGAGTCGTTCTTCATATGATCTAGGAGTTAAACCGCATTTTTGAGCGCTCATAATAACACTTAAATGTAAATTGCAAAGCAGAAGGTAATCCTGGAAGAATTTTTTTTCTACAATATCACGATTTATCAGGCCAAAAATGGATATATGGGGGGGGGAGGGTAGATTTGGCACCCAAAGTAGACAAATAGGTACCTTATTTTTTAAGAACCATAAAAGTAAAATGATTAAGATAGAAGAAGAATTATTATTTTAGAAAAATATTTAGTGGATTTCAGAGGATTGATTTCAAGGGATCAAAGATTTTTCTTCAATTTATAAATTTTGGGTGCCGGGTCTTTAAAAA
>LDKF01001568.1:0-10273 GCA_001026735.1 Rotylenchulus reniformis
AGTTGGGTGAAGAATGCCGGACATTCATGCTGATTCGGGACAGTGCAAAGTCGTTGGCACAGCCCAGTAAGGCCCATATGGAGGCGAATGCAGTCCGAGCTCACCCACAGCAATGGAAAGAACGGCGAGTGAAGGGAAAGAAAGCAATTGACAGAAAGTCGGAACCGAAGGACAATGAGTCGTTCCACAGTGATTTATCTGATGAAGGGTGTTCCGCATGTGGCCGAGCTGGACACACAATTCAAAGATGTAAGCATCGATTTTCGACGTGCTTCAGGTGTCAGCAGAAGGGCCACCTCGCCAACATGTGCCAGGAACCGAAGGAAAAGGCCAAGACGGCGAAGCAGAAATCTTCGCGGGCCGTGGACACGGTTGAAGTGAGCGCGCATTGTTTGGCGGCGGACGTAGGAAATTCGGATTGGTGGACAATCCCGGTCATCATCAATGGTGTTGATGTGAACATGAAAGTCGACACCGGTGCGCAGGTTGCTTTGTTGAGTTCGGAGACATGGGACAAGCTCATGAGACCGACGTTGATGCATCCGGAAGTGGACATCAAGGACTGCAACGATCAGCGCATGGAAATTCAGGGCAAAATGGAGTGCTTGGTAAAATTTGGGGAGCAGATGCCTAAGAAGCTTATGGCTTATATAAGCAAAGGGAAATGCCATGATCTGCTTGGTATCCCGTGGATTCGGGCTCTGGACATTCTCTCAGGAACAAAATGGGAAGATTCGCACTCCGAAGGAAGCCCAGAAGAGATTGATTCAGCGAATATTCAAGGCACCAACCGCCGCAAGAATTCAGCATCAGAATTGGGCAAGTGTAACTCGGATCCGGAAATTTTCCGCGCCGGCGATTCGGTCCAGGTGCTGAACTTCCGCCAGGGACGAGTGCATTGGCTGGAAGGGACGGTCATCCGGCGGCTAGGTAAGTCGTTTAGGTACCAGGTCAGCGTGCCTGCACTGGAGCAGTGATTACGCGGTGGGCCAGTCGGATGCGGTACCCGTTGTCATCGGGAACAGATCGCCAAATACGCCATCGTTCCGAATCATCCGGCGAATCACATTCAACCAACTTTGTCCGAATTGGACAGTGGCATCCGACTCGGATAGACCATCATGAACGGTGTCCCCGTGGAAGGAAGTCGATTTAAAAGGGGAGATGTTGGGTATTGGGTTGGAATTTGAATTGATTTCAAAACGATTGTTTCCTGGCGCCAATTCCCCCCATTTGAATTATGACATATCCCCTACCCGCTTTTTATATAAATTCCTTCCCTTGTCCAATAATGATTCACTTCCCATTATTCACATATTTTGGTATCTATTCTGACCAATAAATATTCTTTATTATTCTATTACTATTTGGAACTTATTCGTAATTCGAATATATTTTTTATTTTATTCTACTGTTGGTATTTGGCTTTTTGAGAGCAAATACACAACAGTGTTCCTTGTTAGAACTATGGTATGTGGCAGTCCAGGACATTGAAGATGAATGGATTTTAACGATAACCCTGACCCCCATGGTTCTTAAATTTGGCAATTATTATTTTCGCTAACTAAGAGACATGCTTATATAAAATTTATTAACCAACAAAATAAATTTAGCCATTTTGTTCTTAACAAAAGCATTTTTAATATAAGCAGTGTACATTTTAGTAATTGTAAATTTTTTTTATTATATTTGAGCATGTTTGTTTGTGTAATTTGTTGTAACCAAATTAGAAAGCGAAATGGGCTACAAAATTAAAAAACACTTTTGCCCGACATCATACATTGGGGCAATCATCAATCGGCTTACAGACGATTTTTTTGACACCAAAGCGGTAATTAGAAATTTGGAAATTACATGATAACTGCAGAGTTGAAGACAATAAAATACTTTTCCAAACATTCAAGTAAAAAAATATATTTGCATTAATTAGGACACACCCTGTCTGATCGACCCATTACTTTTTAGATAGAGTATAAAATTCTGCACAACTTTACTTTTTATACTTTTGCTCCAATAAGTCTTATAAAAAAGATTTGGTGTTCGACTAAATCATTTGCCACTTTTTTCAATATCCTAGCTTTTAATGCCCTTTAAAATGACAGAAAGATAAATTTTGTAAATGATAGTATAATCGCTTGATTTTCAGCACTTCCAAACGAATTCAAAAATCGCTTGTTAGTAAAATAATTAAAGTTATTCCCAGAAAACCAAACATTTCTTTAAATAAAATAGCAACTATTTGTGTATTTTTCGTTATAAAAGTATCATTCTTCTTTCTGATTTATCTATCGAATTTACAGGTAGTAATTTTTAAATCTATAGAAAAATTTCTTGTTCGATTGTTTTATCATGTATTTTCAAAATTTCTTTTAAAACCATGCTCAGCAGCCGCTCAAAAAGTAATCGAATTTTTAATTATTTATTTATTCAATGTCATTTTATTAACGTCTTCCAAAATTTCGGGCACTTTTACTTTTAATGAAATTCTGTTGCATTATTATCATCTTTATTCATAAGCAAATCATATGGGTTTAAAAAATTCATTAATTATAAAATTTAACTTGATGTTTTATTCTTACTCTTTTCTCCCCTTCCCCATTTATCAGACCGCCTATGACTTAATCGGACCGCCGCCGGTAGCTCCCTAAGTGAAATTTTCTTAACTAAAAATTTAGAAAAAAGTCAGAATTTTTTGCCCATCTCCATCACCGATTTTTGCCAAATCGCAATCCATACTACCCAGTCCTACTAGGACCTAATTTGGACCTTAAAATTCGTACTTCCTTTCGGCATTTTATCTTGGGAAAAAATGTATCTTAAAAGTGCATCCTAAAAAAGAAACTCACCATCTACTGAATTACCTATTTCCAATAGATAAGGCATTAGATGAAGAATGCGAATGATTCAATTTGGTACTTTTCCGTTCTATGTACACAATATTTATTTTGATACACATAGCATAATTTTAAAAAAATCATTATTTTGGTGGCATAAAAGCCACATTTAATACGAGATGTCCTGAAAAGCAATTACGGCAAACCAAATTTCAAAATTAAGGTTAAAAATAAGAGGCAGGACTCCTCAATAGGTGAGTGCTGTATAATTTTTGATTTTTAAATGCTAAATTTTTTATTGTTGGACTCGCCTTCGGCGAGCCCAATATTAACAAATTTTGAATTTAAAAATCTAAAAATCATCCAGCCCACACCTATTGATCATCGCTTTTGGCCTAAGCCCACCACGGATGCCATAAATAGCCGGTTAACGATTAAAAAATCCGATTAAAAATGCATAATAAAGTAACATAAATAATAGTAAACAGATCGAAACACACTTTTTTGCGTAAATATATGATAAACTAATCAACATAAATAATGTGTGCACAGAACGGAAAAGTACCTTCAATTTTTGAGAATTCATTTTTTTGATGTGTTAAATATAAAATATTATTTTTATTGATTTTTTTTATCAAATTTCTAAATTTTTATTGCCTTTTGACAAATTTCTACAAAACCGGTAACCGGGCGGTTAACCGGGGTTAGGGTCAAAACCGAAAAATGGAGGTACCGGTTTTAAACCGGATAGACCCACCCTACTAAATATATATAATTAGATTGTTTTATAAATAAAGAATTATATAGTAGCAACAGCACTTTTTTAATCCCAAATAAAGAAAAAACGAAATTATCATTTCCTCTGATCATTAATCAACTAAAGATCATTTGATCATTGCTGATGGAGTTTGGTCACCAATAGTTGCCCCATCCGTCCTCCCATCCGTTGTCTTGTTGTCTTGCATCCAGTCGCTTCCACCACCATCGCCACAACCACAACCATCTTTATAGTCACAGCGCCGGTGACGCCGTCCTATGTGTCCATTGGTGTAATCATCTACATAAATTTTTGCAATTTGATAGGTTGTAATCTAATAAGTTCATTTAATTTATACCATTTCCAATTAGATGAGTACACCCAAGCCCCTCGTCAGAATTCAGCATTACATCCTTCTATAATTTCAATAATCAGAATTTTTTAAATTTTTACAAAATTATGTTCAACATATTGGATAATCTTATTGTTTTTATTCTATCAATTTACTGATGATTTAATGATAGGAGCAGCGAAATATAAAGAAATAATATTGACTATAAGCAATGTAACGAATAAGAACTTGTTCATTTCTTGTTGAATTATCTGAATATCTGAAGAAAATTTAAATTTGATGTATAATATTTATTAATTATTTAAAAAAAAATTAATATTATTTTTATAAAATTTATTTAAGAACATTAACATTAAAGGAGGATAATTGACTAAAATAAATATTTTTTAAAAGATAATTTTAGGAGAGAATATCGTTGATTCTTAATTTGCTAGAGCATAAAAAAATACAAAATTGCAAATCCAGTACAAAATTTTCTGAAGCTTGCTTGGCAAAAACTGTTAAAAAAATCAAATATGTGCAGAATTTGTGCTCTATTTTTTGTCCTTTGTTTTTTGAATTTCCTTCAAAAATTTTAAAAATTTTCTAGAAAACATCGATTTTTCTATAAAAATTTTCAAATTAAAAAAAATATGATTACTATTTAAAAATAATTATGTCTAGGAACATTTTAATAAATGGGTTAACAGTTTAAGATATAATTGGAGTTTTCAATGGATATTTATAGGGCCAAAAAAAAGATTTAGTGCCGATTAATATTAAATGTCATAACCCAAATAAACTTTAATTTATTTATCAATACGATGTGTTTCCGGAAATTGAGTATTGAATTTAGAAGAGTACTAGTTTATTTTGAATTTCGATATAGATTACAAGTCGCACTAGATTCCTATTAAACAATAATTAATTGGGATTATATTTTATTATATTAATCAAATTATGTGTATATACTATAAAATCCGCGTCAGAAAAGTCCGGAAATCTAGGGCTCCGTAGTAGTTAACCCGTCGGTTTTATCCAGGCTGGCAGCAATTCGGCACCCTTTGAGGTGTCGATTTACGCCGCCTTCCCATACCTATAGGAACCTTTTGGCGGTAAATCACAAAGGGATTAGAAGGGGGTCCGGGATGCCTAAACCTTTAAGACCATTTTAGCGGCTTTTGTCAAAAAGGCGATTGGTGATGCCCTCTCCCTTGGGTGTTAGATTACAGTACTGTGAACATTGTCGGCCTTTATCAAAGACAGACAATGGTCTCTCTTCCCTGTTGCTACGGTCATCCCTCTCTCTCATCATTTCTTTCCTGCAGGGCGAATATTTGGTGGATGACCAGCGGGAAGAGAGTGGGAAGGAAGGGATCGATGGTGGTGGCGGGGAGGGTGTGTTTATACAGGCAAAGAACAACTTTGACATGGGAAATGACATGACAAAGAGATGGAATGATCTGATAATGCGGTAAATGGTTATTGGAGATGGATAGTGCCAAGGGACATGTTCACTTCACACATTCAACCCATTCTCTCGATCTGTGCTATCCCAAAAAATGTCCTTTACCCCCGATGTCCAATCCATGACAACCGTTGCTACAGACCAATGGATTTCTCCAAGCCCGTATTGTATGTGAATGAGAACATTGATGGCATCAATCACCACCTGGCGGCATCTCCATTGAGTTCAACTGACAACTGCTCCAGTGTTTTGCACGATCTCGTGCCGAAGCATAGTGAACTGGAAACAATGTGTGAACAAGGCTTTCTAGTTTACATGTTGCTATGCATGATCCTACTGTGCCCATTTTTATCTTCATCCCACTCCATTTTGTTTGTTATGGTTCTCTCCTCTCCTAAACCCAAGCCATTCTTGCACAACATCGCCTAACCAAAGGATAAAGGAGTCGGAATGGGCGAGGGACGTAATCAAATAATACCGAAAGGGAAAATTGGCAAGGGGACCATCTTATTTAATTCATTTTTTTAAAAATTTCCAAATTTTCTTTTTGTTCATCAGGTTGGACTTTCAAAGTGGGCGTGGCCTTCCCGTTTTTCCAAACCTGGATCTCGGATTCCTTTCACCGGTTCATTTCATCCATTCATTTTTTTCATTCATTCATTCTTTTTGTACTTTCATTTCCCTCACCCATTCTTTTAGATTTTATTCCATTTCTCCAATTATTCAATGGCTATCAACATGCAAGATAAGCACAGCTTGATGGACATAATTGCACCAGAACCGCAGATCAACCTCACATCGAATGGGATCATGGTCACCAGTGAGCGCATCGCCGATCCAGTCGTGATCCCTTTGGATCAGTCGGATCTCTGTCAAGATTGCAATTCCACCAAGATTGATCTCATTGTCACCAAAGAGGGGGTGGCAATTTGGAGCAAATTGCTGAAGAAACAGAAACAACCGCGCTTTGTGCCGTTCGACTACATTTACGACTTGCCCGGACACACATTCATCCGAATACGCAACAAGATGCGCATCTTCAAAGCACCCCATGGGGTTCACGAGATTAATTGTGCGCCTAAACAATCCGTGGAGTCGATTCCGGATATCACATTGTCTCCTCCACCACCACCGCCTACACTTCCAGGTAGTTATCATCCAATTGCATAAATATTTTCCCGATATCCATAGAAACTCCATTGGCCTCATCAACACCGCTTACATCCCCGCCAAGAATTGACGAGACACCCACACAGACCCCAGCTGTGGCAGAGCCCGAACAACTGGCTCAAGAGTTTTTGGACAGCCTTTCAGCTGCAACCACTGGATTGGATTGGTCTCAAGCCGTACCAAAAGACCAAACGGTTGAGAAGAAGGAATGGAAGAATATCCAGGAATTCATGGAGAGCTTGAATGCAGCGACCACTGGGTTGGAATTTGGTGCTTCAGCCCCACCAGAGAAACGTACACTTGAGCCAATTGAAGAAATGCCGGCAAAGGAACAAAAGATTGAAAGTAAACAGATGGTAGACACTTTGACCAATCATTAACACCCATTTCGCTCCTCACTATTTAAAGACTCCTCCACCCTCCATTTTCCAGTTCCCATAATCGATAACCATTATTTATCTTGTAATCATGCTTTCTACTCAATCTTTCTCGGATAAAGACCTCAAATTCAAACATCCATTCGGAATGATTATTGCGGGGCCTAGTTCTAGCGGGAAAAGCACATTCCTTCTCAAATTCATTGCCGAGTCAGCCAGCTTGATTCATCCTCCACCAGCATCGATTCTTTATTGCTTTGGTGAAATGTCCGAAACTGTCCCCATCCTTCAACGCTCGGGAGTCAGTGTGTATGCGGGTGTGGCCCCGGCAGAGCTGATCAAAAAGATGCCTAAACCCTTGTTGCTCATACTTGATGATTTGCTTTTGTCAATCTCGGAACAACAATTATCAGAATACTACCTAAAAGACTCCCATCACCAAAACTTTTCCATCATCTTTGTGACCCAAGCTTTGTTTGATCGAAAACTTCGTGTGCCCAGACAAAATGCCCAGTATCTGGTGCTGATGAGGAGCCCAAACTCAGAACTCTCAATTCGCAACATTGGTGTCCAGTTATTCCCGCGACGCTTATCTTATTTTCTCGATTCGTATCGATTAGCCACCAGCAAACCTTACGGATACCTTATCATCGACATGCATGCCGCATCAGATTCGACTCTTCGACTTCGCAGTGGAGTATTTAAGGAGGACAGGGAACAAGGCGAAAGCTCCATTTTCATTCCAAAGAATGGTCTCTCCTAAAAAGTGCCATATTAGTCAGTTGGTTCAAGACAACACACAATTTCTTCATTCCTTAGCCCATACAAAATCCACCAATAGGCGGCATTCCCTTTTAAAGAAGGCCGGTGCGGACCAACTACTCTCACTTGTAGAAATTTGTGTCAACATTCTCAATTCACGCTTTCATTTGACCACACGACAAAAGAAGCGACTCCTGGCCTGGGCCAGACGAAGGTGTTTTTCGTTGATATTTGTAGGGGAAGTCGATGGGGGATTTATCCGCTTCATAATATTTATGTGACCTTAACTTGACCTCAAATTTGGATAATTAAACCCTCATGAAAAAATTAAATTAAAACCCTCATTGACCTCATAAAATTAAACCCTCATTGACCTCATAAAAAATTTACTTTTAAATCTTTGTATAATCGGTCATAAATATATGGAAGATATGATATGGTATATATTTCCAGATATGGAAAACAAATTAATTTTTTATCAAATTAAATTGGCATAATTAAGTCTTTACCTTCGGTCTTATTTGTTAATTCGTTTTATTTTTTATTAGTTGATCAGCTCTAACTAAAAAAACTCTGGGATTCTTTGTATTACCATTATTTCTGTGAGATAAACTGCGTCCAAAATTCAGAACAAAATCAGGAAGAAATTTTTGCCGGAACTCGCTGCAAACATTGATATTATCGCAAAATAATTTAATTAAAATTTTTAATTAGGTAGATTAAATTCAAAAATATCATACAATATTATCTAATTCTTTAAAAAATATTTTTTGTTTATGAATAAAAAAAAGTACATGGAAAGTACTGGCAAAAAGTACATGAACTTTTTTGCTAGGTTAAATTTAAGAACAAAATTTTTTAAATTTTATTTTATTCAATCAAGCCTCAAGGTGCCATTGGAGAGTATAAATAAAGGACAAGCATTTTGTTAACGAGATTTCAATGCGATTAATTTTATTATTTTGTGTACATTTCCACTTTTATAATCACATATTTTTAGTCATTTTGCCTCTTTAGTTAGTATTCGGTCATCACCTTTGGCTCATTCCCACATCCACTGTCATTTGGCACTTATTTTTTTAACGTCCTAGCATCGACCAATTCTCATGCGGTGTCCTTTTTGTAACCATTTGTGGCAAAAATTGAAGGCACTTAAATTAACACAAAAATCATAAAAATAAAAATAATAAATTTAATAATTTATATTTTAAAACATATAATTATATATGGTATAAAAATTTTTTATCTTTAATTATAATTAAATAGGTACGTCGTTTGGCTCTCAGTTTTTGTTCTAATTAGATAAAATTCTAAATATACAGCTTTCTTTCTCCAATCCTTCTATGGGTTGTAAAAATTCAATTTGAAAATCTCTTAAAAAATATCATATATTTTGAAAGAATATAATTATTTATTATGGTTCATTTCGATAATTTGTATTTTTGTTTCTTGGAAAAATTCATTCCAAATTTTCAATTCATACCTGCAAAGATTTCATGATTCTTCCTATTTGTTAGCTACTTCCGATGGTTGAGAAAATTTTTCGAACATTTTTAAAATTTTTTATTGTCCTAAGATTACTCGAATATTTTTTCCATAGTTCTCGGAATTATCGGAAAATGCTAAAATTTGATTGATTTAAATGTATTTTCATTGTCTAATTAATTAAAAGACAGTAAAATTTCTTGTCCCCGCGAGGACCCCGCAAAAATCTGTCCCCGTTCCCGACCCCGCGAAGGTCGCCAGTCTCCGTACCCACGGTGACCCGTCACCGCGGGGATTCCTGCAACTCAAATCGGCACTAATGAATAAGCATCGGCTAAAACAATTTATGTATATTAAAGCAAGTTTCAACTTTATCTTTATTTTCAACTTTATCTTTATGAATTTAAGTATGGTGATACTTAATAACAAATGCCACCAATGACGGCAGTAACGCAGAATAAATTAAGTTTTGATGAATCACATGTTAATTTTATTAGAAACATACATCGAAATTTTTAGGAACAATATATGTATGCATAGAAGTATAAAAAATTGTTTTATTAATTGTTAGAAAATTTTTGAGAAAAATTTTGAGAAAAAATTATTTTAACTTATTTTTTCGGTGTGCTTTTGTTAGAGAACGCAGGTTTATTTTTGCAATTTTAGAAAAAGCACATTGCATATTAGGCCTCCTTGACCAATTTTTGATTAAAATTTAAATTAAAATGTTTACATTTTTCTTTGTATTTGTATATACATATAAAGTTATATGAAAATTAGTTTTGTCAATTTCTTTATTAAATTCAATAAATAATTTGCCCTATTGGAACGAAGCATTCATACAATTTGCACTCGATCATTTGTTATGATAATTTTTAAGAATTATTTTCTTATTTTTTTACTTTAATTTCTTTTATGTTTCTAGTGTTAATTAAATATTTTTTATCAGCATAAAATTCTGAAATTTTGCCTTTTATTATTTTTTGTCTAACAAGTCTAACAAAAACGTTTTAAACCAGACTACAGCATGTGGCGATTTTTCAACGCCCCATTTGGCGGTTTTTAGCGGTAACGATCTAGCACCGTTCC
>LDKF01001568.1:14315-24563 GCA_001026735.1 Rotylenchulus reniformis
GGGGCCCAGGCGCGGGCCATGCGGTGCCCGGGCGCGTGCCAAGCGAAGCCCAGGCAGGGGTACAAGAGAGGGGTACGGCGCGGGTACAAGAGGGGTTGGCACGGGCCAAGCGAAGCCCAGGCACGGATACAAGGGGGTTGGCGCGGGCCAAGCGAATCCCGGGCGCAAAAGTGGCGGTACTTGTCTGTCTCACTCCAATCGAGGGATACGGAGGCCTTCGGCGCTCGCTCGCTCCGCTCGCTTCGCTCACTCGGCCTCAGGCCTCCGTATCGCTCGAGGGGAGTGAGCAGACGAGCAAGGGAGGATGCAAACGGACGCTTCGCGTCCGTTTGTGCGAACCCCCCACACATGGGGGCGCTTCGCGCCCCCATTCGTGGGGGGTTCGGCATTTCGACCACATTAGGCCTTGTAGACGTTTCGTCCTGCGTTAGGTATTTCGTAGTGCGTATATTTGAGTCATTTCCTAGACTCGGAGTATAAAATTAATAAAAATGGATAATATATTTGGATTCTACACCCCTGAAAACCATAGGTTACACTCACTTTCGACGTTTCGTCTTTTGTAGACATTTCGTCATTTTCGACATTTTGTAGTAAAAACTTCAATTTGAGTGAAATATTTGAACTCTACGCCCTCAAAAACCCCTAAAAAACATCTCCCAGAAAATTTCAAAACATCCACAAAAAATTCGACTTTTCGACCTTTTGGACATTTCGTAGTCGAAAAATGACAAATCTCAAATGAAGATGATAGATGATGGTTTTCAGGAAAATGGTCAGGTTATTGTAGTAATCCATGCTGCTTATAAAAATTAATACAATATTTCAGAATTATGTATAAATTCCAACTTCTGTATAATTTTTCCTCCAGGGCTGTTCCAGGCCGGCCCGGCCTTTTCCTCCAGGCCTGCTCCAGGCCGGCCCGGCCCGGACCTCAATAAAAAAAGCCCGGCCCGGGCCGGCCCGGATAGGCCCGGAAAAAAAATTTTTATCCAATTTTTCCAAAAATTTTTAAAATTTTTCCAAAAAATTTTTGGTAGAATTTTTTACCATTTTTAAAAATCATATTTTTTTATCAAAAAAGCATAAAAATAACAAGCATTACGAATTCGAATAATATATTTTGTCAATTCTAACATAATAGAAAATTTTAATCACTGAACAATTTTTCAAAAAATTTTAACTGAATTTTAATTTTATAAAATTTCTAATATAGATAGGTAATGTATCTATATTATATAGATACATTACCTATCTATATTAGAGTAATGTCTAATATAGATAGGTAATGTAGGTAATGTTTTCCCCCCTAATTTTGCCAATAAAAGTTCCCATTAAAACGCTTCTTTGACTTTCTACAGTATATAAAAAACATCTCCAAAAGTTCCGACAATTTAAAACAATTTTCAAGTTTTTTGATTAAAATTTTAAAAATATTTTAATAAAGTTGACTAAATTTTAAAAGTAATTTATTAATAATAATAAAAAAATTTAAAATATTTTTTAAAATTACATTTCGNACACATATAAATCTTGTAAATTTCTGAAAAAAGTTTTAAGTTGTTCGAAAAAATGCGAAATTTTGAAAGACTCGAAAAAAATTTTTTAATAACAAAAGAATCAACATTCAATACCGCTCGACATAAAAAGGCTCTTGGGAGGGCAACCTTTTGTAGCTTAAAAGACCCTTTCATTTAAGAAATTCGATAATTTTTAAATCCAGAAACAAGATTTACGAGGGAATTCCGACCATAAAAATTCAACTTTTATGGACCTACATAAATGCATTTTACACTATTAAGGAGTGCCGGCAGCCCGATAGGAACCACAGAAATTTTTTTAGAATGAGAGAGAGAAAGAGAGAGAGAGAAGGATTAGAGAGAGAGGTAGAAGGAGAAAGAAGGAGAGAGAGATAGAGAGAGAGTGAGAGAGAGAAGAATGAGAGAGAGATAGAGAGAGATAGAGAAGGGTTAGAGAGAGAGAAGGAGAAAGAAGGAGAGAGAGAGAATATGAGAGAGAGAGATAATGAGAGAGAGAGAGGAAAAGTTGATCACAGAGTGAGAGAAAGAATCGGATTATGAAATAATACAAAACAATTACTCGACCCATGGGCGTGACCATGGACAAAACAAACAATAAAATGATGTTAATTAGATGTGACATATCCATCACTATTTAAGCAACCTTTTCCTCTTCAGCTTATACGGAAATTCTTTCGAATTTCAACAGCGAAAAAACCCAAACCCTTAATTTCCTTCCTAAAATTCTTCAAACTTTTAAAAAATGTCTTCAACTTTAAATGGCCCCTCCCTCCCGAAACGTGCCCGAATGGATACCAAACAATATGTTCAACAAATTAGTGCCAACACGGAATTCAACAAGAAATTCAAACTGATGACCAACAAGGCAAGCTTTGTGATTAAGGATTTACCGGCGAATCCGGAAGCATTGCTCTCCGTATTGATCAATTATTGTGTGGAAGAGGCCAAGAATGGAGCAAAAGAAATGGCATCACGCCGGACCGACTGGGCGCATCAATTTCATCCCGGATCTTAAATCCCGACATCTGGATCCCAGTGCGCAAAATCAACGACAACACGGCTGACGCAATTTTGAATCGCTTTCTAGAGGTGATGCAATCAAAGACAGAGGAAGGATCAATTTGGGGCGAACCATTCACTATCACCGTCCTGGTCATCAACCATGATGCATTACGAAAACAACAAGAAATCCGGAGAAGTGGTAAACGGACTCCGAAAGGTGTGATACATCAAGTGAAGCGACAAAATTTATTGGAAGTGCGCAACCAGGATGCCTATTGTCTTTTCTACGCCCTTGTAATCAGCCGGATTTACCATACTAAAGAGAAGAGTAAATTTGCATTCTGCCGGTACCTGAATCATCGACTTGACCAACAGGAACGGGATGCTCATCAAATGATGGAACAGGTGGGAATTCCGTTTAATGCACCCGATTATAATGCCACACAATATGCGCCCCTCGTTATCGATTACTGGAACACTTATTATGCACCCCAAGGTCATCGCTTCAAACTTTTCATATTCGGTGAACTCGGGCACTACAAACCCGAGTTTACATATGGCCACGACAACTTCAACATAGCCATTCCACTTTACCATCATCAACAGCACTTTGACGGCATCCGCTGTGGAGTGGGCCATGCACTTTTCGGCCGCGACAATTACTGTTTCGCTTGTGAATGCCCCTTCGACAACAATATCGGTCACACGGCGGAATGTTCGGCACATTGTTACCAGTGCGGGCGGATTGGAGTTGGGCGGCCTTGTAAGTCAGAGGATAGTTTCCGCATCAATTGTGCAAAATGCGGGAAGAATTTCAACAACGCCGACTGTTATGCTCACCATCTGAACAGCAATTATTGTGCACAGTCAAAAAGATGTGAGAAATGCGGTAAGACCTATTTCGTAAAGAACAACACTCGTGGAGGACGCGCCGGACACATTTGTGAAGAAAGTTTTTGCCGAACATGCCGCACCTACCACAACCTGAAACGCGGATGCTATATTCAACCATTGAAAGCCCGCAAGACCAAGCTGTACAGAGTGATTGCATTTGATTGTGAGACTATGCAGAACAGAATAGTAGCCCCGGATCGGAAAATTCATGAAGTCAACTTCATTTCAGCGGTGGTAGTGTGCACTGAATGCATGAAAAGCGACAAATGGCGGCAATCACTCATTGATCCCAACAACAATGGCCGTCCAATCATCCTCTATGGTCCGGCTTGTCGCATTTGTGGTGATTGGCGCAGATTTACTTTCTCCCATCGGGATTTCACCTCCACTCGAGTGGACTGTAAACAAGTGACGGACAACCCGCTGAGCTCCTTTGTTGAATGGCTGCTGACCAAATTCGACCGCCGCTATCCATCTGTTGTTTTCTCCCACTATGGCGGCCGATTTGACAACGTGTTGGTCTACAGGGGCCTATATCAATTTCCATCATATCTCCGATATGACGATATGATAATCATATGCACGGCTCAATTTAAAAATTGGTATCATATCATCATATCATACGCAGGGACCTACATATGACGGCCGCATATGACGATATGATATATGATGCGATCATATGCAATTATGGCTGTATCAATTAAAATTGCTACATATGACATATGATTCCTACATATGATACGAAGAAAGAAGGGAAAATACAGTATCCAAAGGACCGCGTATGATGTGTCGAGCCCAAATACATGTGCTTTAAAAATCAGCATGCACAATAGGAGCCAATTTTTGCGATATTTTTCCAAAATTTAAATTACATAATTTCGATTTTAATAAATAGGTTAATTTTGAAAAAAATAAATTGATTTTTCCTGTTAAAAAAAATAAGCATGAAATTAAAAGAAAAATCCTTTCATCAGAATCCCCAAGTGCAAAAAATTTATTAAATTTTCCTTTCTGGAATAATTCGATGGTTTGAGTGTGCCTTAATCCATTTTTTGACACCCTTTGGTTCGAGCTTTGTAAAAGGACTTAATTTTTAATAAAAATATATAATTTTTATATGGTTCGATAGAGAATTTTCTGTTCTATATTTTGATATTTTATTAAAAATTTTCTGATCATGTTTTATTTTTTTTATGAATTTTTTTCTACATATGATATGCACACATCACCGCTTCGGAGTGGATATATCCGCATATGATTTGTTCAAGGGAACGCATCATATTTACGACACGTCATATGTAGAAAATGGTTTTAATTGAGACGTGCATATGATATATCATACCGAAAATCATCTGCGGCGTATGATGCCGTCGTAAATATGATATCATATCGCTGATATGACACTATGATTGAATTGAGACGCGCATATGACGATATGACACGTCATATCATACGCCGCATGTGATATGACGTATGATTTTCCTGATACACGTTTTGGGGATACGATATGATATCATATCATAGCGTCATATCGGAGATATGATTGAAATTGATATAGGCCCCAGGGAGCTATTCCAGAGGCACATCTGTCCGGAAATGATCACAAAAGGTAACAAATTGTACGAGATGAGGATTCCCAAAGGCGAGAAAAATTCGGAAACGATCTTTAGGGACAGCTGGAATTTGATGCAGGTGCAATTGGACTCGCTCGTCGGCGCTTTTGGGCTACAAACGCAGGGCAAGGAATTTTTCCCACATTTGGCTAATGTGGAGGAAAACTACGGAAGAGTGATGGACGGATTACCACCAAAGGAGGATTACATGTACGGCGGAATGACACCAGAGAAGCAGAGGAAATTTGACCGGTGGTATGCATCTCATCGAGACGAGCCATTCCATTTGTGCGAACAACTGTACTAACGACACACAAATATTGATTGAAGCACTAATAGCATTCAGGAGGAATTACTCAAGATCACAGCTCCAAAGAGGGACGACATAGATAGAGAGCTGGGACTTTACGAGCAAGATGAGACGAAAGCAGACGATGACGACAGTACTGGAGGGATCGATATCACATGGGAGCCGCTGACCATCGCCAGTGCTTCGATGAAGCACTTCCGTCTCAATCATCTGGAGCCGGAACAATTGGCCTTGGTCCCAGAGAAAGGATACGATAGCACAGACAATCAAAGCACTGGGGCGTTAAAGTTTTTGCAATGGTATGAGGAAGAGAACGACTTGTATCTGCAGACTGCCAGTTCACCCAGAGGAGAACACCGGATTGGCCGCTTTACAGTGGATGGGTACGATTCTGGCTCCGACACCGTCATCGAATACCATGGCTGTCACTGGCACTGTCATGAATACTGCCCAAATCAGCGCTTGGAGCCAGAGAAGATCATGCCCAACGGTAAGAGTGTGCGGAAAATCCGGGAAGATGACGAGGAGCGGTTGGCATTTATCCGGACAAAAGTGACGAAAGTGGAAGTTTATTGGGAATGTGAAGTTGAAGCCATGCTGAAGCGGGATCCGGAAATGCGGCGAGCGTACATGCGATATCATGACAGAGGACCGGTAAGATTGAGGGACTGCTACTTTGGTGGAAGGACCGGACCGTTCAGACTTCATTATGAGGTACCGCAAGGATGGACGATGAAATACCTAGATGTGCGCTCGCTTTACCCCTACATCAATGCTTCAACACAGTATCCGCAAGGCCACCCTTCCCGCGTCAATATCCTGCAGGGTGCGGATACAATAGTGAATTGGCACCGACCTGAACAAATCCCTGTGCACGGCATCCTCAAAGTGTTCGTAGTCCATCCGCCACGATTAGCCGTTCCAGTTTTGCCAGTGAAATTTGATGCCCGTTTACTGTTTCCACTTTGCCGTAAGTGCGCCATAAGGTATCCGCGTGGAGATGTCATCCCAAACTACCGATGCCAGCACCCTGATGAAGAACGAGGATGGGTCAGCACTGCTACATCTATCGAACTAGCTGAGGCATTGAGGAACGGGTACAAGTGCACGCGATACTACCGATCGATTGAATGGACAGAAGAGCAATGTTCGGATGAAATATTCAAGGGGTACATCGCGGAATTTCAGAAAATGAAAACTGAAGCATCTGGATTCCCGGAGGAGATTAACACGCCTGAGCTAGAGGAGGAATATATCAGGGAATGTGAGGAGTTGTTCGGCATCCAGATTGATCGGAACAACATGGCACACAACAAGGCTAAGCGGACAATCGCCAAATTTTGCAACAACTCTCTATGGGGACGCTTCTCGCTCAGGAATGGACTCTCCAAAACTTTCGTATCGGATTCTCTTGCTGTCGTCCGCCAATTCCTAAACGACCCAAAAATTGAAGTGGATTTTATAGAGCAACTCAACGAGGAATGTGTCCTAATTCGATATACACCACTAAAGGAATGAATAGAGGAGCACAATTGTTCAAACATTGTGCTCTCTCTATGGACAACGGCGGCGGCCCGACTTCATCTCCTCAAGCTAATGCAAAAAGTGGCCTCCACTCCCAACTGTGTACTCCTCTATACGGACACGGATAGTTTGATCTTTGCCTATAAGAACAGTCAAGGATGCCCACTCAGCACCGGCCCACATCTAGGTGACTTGTCCGATGAATATCCCGGACATACTTTGAAGGAATTCGTCTCCGGAGGTTGCAAACAATACGCCCTCCGGATGATCGACAACATCAGCGGGGAAGAGAAGCATGTGCTGAAGGTAAGGGGAATCACGCTGAGTGCGGACACATGCCGGCGACTGCACTTTGACACCTTCAAGGAGAGCGTTCTGCAATATGGTCATGGGGAGCAAGCAGAAGATACGATGGACTGTGATATTGTAATTGATTAACCTAATTTTATAAGACCCAGTCTCCGTGATGGATCTATTCATTCTGTAAAAATGTGTAAAAGATATTCCCCCATTGTAACCAAAGGTATTGTTGGCCCCAATTTTCAAATTTATGGCAATGATCCCCTTTTTAAGGCAAATGCCTTAAAAATAAGGTAAAATCACCACCCTGTATAGAATATAGAGTTTGATAGAGACAAAAGGAAGAAAAATTGAATGGTGAAATGTATATGAATAGCTATGTGAAGTGGGTGGGAAGATTTTGCTTTTTTAAGCAATAATTAAATTTCTTAAGGAATTTTCAACATAAAACTCAGAATTTTCCCTTCCTTCCTTCCTAAAATTTTTCAAAATTTTGCCAAAAATGCCATTCTTAGGGGTGCATTTTTAGTCCCGGTCAGTCCCGGCTCTGAAAACCGGGACCGGGANGAGGATTTGGGCCATTTTCCATGAGAAAATTGATCAAGATTTTGATCAGTTGACCAATTTTCTAGTCAAAAATGATTAATTTTGGTAAAAAATTAAAAATAAGGCAAAATAAGGTAAATGAAGGAATTAAGGCAAAAATATGGCAATGATCCCCTTTTTAAGGCAAATGCCTTAAAAATAAGGTAAAATCACCACCCTGTATAGAATATAGAGTTTGATAGAGACAAAAGGAAGAAAAATTGAATGGTGAAATGTATATGAATAGCTATGTGAAGTGGGTGGGAAGATTTTGCTTTTTTAAGCAATAATTAAATTTCTTAAGGAATTTTCAACATAAAACTCAGAATTTTCCCTTCCTTCCTTCCTAAAATTTTTCAAAATTTTGCCAAAAATGCCATTCTTAGGGGTGCATTTTTAGTCCCGGTCAGTCCCGGCTCTGAAAACCGGGACCGGGATTTCCCGGTTTTTGAAAACCGGGACCGGGACTCCAGTCCCGGGGTGATCGGGAATCCCGGCCCGGTCCCGCTCAACCCTACTATGGACAAATCGATTGGCCTACCAAGCTTTAAAAATTTTTTAACCAGATAGGCCCTTATGATGGTTTTTTAACGCCTATTTAAATCATGTGTTAATTTACTTAAATTTCAATAATGTTCCTCAAATATCGTTATTTTATAAATAAATTCCTACCTTACAAAATTGACCAACGACAAGAAAACATTTGTATCAAATTGTTGCGAAAAGATCTAAAAATTTCGGCTACCCTGGTGGTTTCGAACCTGATGAATCCGAATCTAGCCTTATTTTCGAGCTCTCATAAAAATTTCGCCCCACACCGTTTGTTCTCCTCTATAATAAAAGGGATTTTTTTCAAAAATGCAAAAAAAATTTTGATCCTAGCCACTTCTAATGCCGACCATCTGAGTGGGGTTGGGTTTTGAAATTGAGCTTGGGTTGTTACAGTATCTGCTGGGATCAGGTGGTGGGTCCATAAGGAAGGACAAGCTGGATCTTTGCACACCGTGTAGATATCAGCACTAAGCAACAGAAAAAGATTTTTCGGGTGAAAAGATATTAAATGCATAAATTTTTTCCGTGGATTTTTAAATGATACAGAGCGAAGGGGTCATTTTTTAGGTCAAAATTGGACATTATGGACGACTTTCCAAGGGCCATCAAAGTACAACCGATCCTTTTCCGATCATTCACAATGGCCGTTATAGGTAGGGCCCTTCCAGGTACAACGGCGTTCTCACATTCATCCCAGCGATCGTAGTCGGAACAGGCTTTGATATCAACTGAATTTTTGGTGATAAATAAAATATTCCGGAATGTTCCCAAAAATCCGTCCCCATTTTCACCTGCATCCACTCCGTACTGATGACATCTTTTGACACCAAGTTTCATTTTTCTAGGTTGAGTTTGAACCGAGTTACAACCATTTTTCCACCCTGGAGACTCATCGTATAGAAAATTTTTAAATTAAAAAAATTAAGATATGTAATCAAAAATTATTCAACAAAAATATTTTTTACATTATTATTTATTTTACTTTTTCGAAAAACTCGAATTTTTAATTTAGTCTTAATTATTGCACTATTTCACATACTCATCACGTGCTATTCACGTGAAATATTGTTTTACCCGTGCCTTTCATGTAATGCTTTCTCTTTGACACATTTTACGGCCTTGTATGATTTCTTATCTTATAATTTACGTGCTTTATTTTTTTTACGAGCTTCATTTCACATATATTTTCACTTGATTTATTCGGTTTCACGCATTTTACGTTCATTATGACTTCACGTGCGCATTCGTAATAGATTTTTTAACGAATATTCCACGTGTTTAATTCTTCACGTACTTTTCACGTGGCGCATTGTCTTACACGGAATTTCATGTGGTATTTCTCTTCACGTATTTTAATTTCTTTAAACGAATTCTTTAAACTAGTCTATCTATTTTCAAAAAAACCTTAAATTCAACTATTTCCCGAAAATTAATTTTATAATAAAATTTATAATTATTTATAACAAAATTTATTTCTTAACATTAAAAACTCGACAAAAAACTTTTTTGTAGCTTGCTAGGATGAAATTATACCTAAAAGTAAAGTGCCTTCTTGCGATATTTTAGTTTTTCTAAAGTTCGAAAATATAAAAAAGGGATTTTCCCAAAAACTTTGAACTTGCAAAATATTCTATATAAAATTTTAATAAATATTGATTTATTCAATAATTTTGTCCCAAAAATCCTGGAACTTAAAAACGCTGGTACATTTTCAATTTTTTGGAGATGTTTATTGATTTTGATCAATTAATTTAAATTTTTTAGCGTTTTTGAGTTTTTTGTCAAAAATCCCGAAAAAAATTCGGGATTTCGGGATAATCCCGATCCCGAAAAAAATTCGGGATTTCGGGATCCGGGATCGGGATTGACTTTCGGGATATTCGGGATCCGGGATCGGGATCGACTCTGGCAAATCCCGATCCCGAAA
>LDKF01001568.1:24663-34811 GCA_001026735.1 Rotylenchulus reniformis
CCCCCCCCCATGTTAAAATTCCTTCCAAAAAATTGTACAATGGAGATAAGCACGGGGTATCTAGGCTTGGGCTTTTTCGGATTTTTAATCATTTTTTCGGATTTTTAATTATTTTTTTCGGATTTTTAATTATTTTTTAAATACTTACTCAAAAATTTATTGAAATTTCAAAATTTTTCGCAGAAACTTGTAAAACCTTGCCCAAAAATTCCTATGATTCCTTTGTCCCGGGATTCAGCCATTCCGAGAAGGATGCCACTCTGGCTTCAAAGTCCCCTTTTCTTTTCTTAACTTTTATTCGATTGGGAGGAACCATAGGCCAATCGGATTGGTTATCTCAGTCGGAACTCAGAGCTAGAAGACTCTTAATCCGTTTGTCGAGTTTGCCAAAAATTCGGAAGGAAAGGAAAATGCCCGGTTGGATCCGAAAATTGGCGGTGACAAAAGAAATTGATTTTTTGTGTTTTTAGGTTTTGGTCACGGAATACCCTGGTGGATGATGATCAAGGATGATCGTAGGAGTGTCGGAACACTGGAGGTGAGTTTCGGGGAAACTCTGGAATGTTAGGCTAAGAAGCCAAAATAGGAAAGTCGGAAGACTTTGGTTGGGGTTGGAGGCTGAAAAGCCGACGGATAGTCTCTGGGATGGGGAACGCCGAAGGAAGACGAAAAACCCTTAGTCCCAAAAAGATTGAACGGTTGAGAGAAAGATTTTATGAGAGCCAGAAAATTGGAAATGATAAGGATGCGAGTAAAAAATGTGGGCAAAAATGTGGATATTTTTAATACAAAAATATCATGTGATCGGGGGGCGGGGTTTGATCGTCGATCGGGGAATGATCTGGGAATGGGGATGATCGGATGAAGAAGGTGGTCGGAGTGGTCATCGGTGCACAACTTGGGCATGGGCGAGCACGGGCACATCGACGACAGTGGGCATGGCGCGACGACGGAACAGTTGGACAAGGTGAAGGACCAATGATCAGGTCAGAGGAGAGGGGGGTAATGGGAGTATCCGAACAATTTTTGGATCGGATTTAACTAAGACCAGGGACGGACACTTTTGGATGAGGGCAAAATTCCCACTGGGGATTAGGGATCAGAAATCAAACCATTTTCAAATTCTTAGATTTTCCAAAAGATTGATTCTTTTCATGATATTTTACTCAAAAAATATCCATCAAAAATGTCAACAAATTCTGTTGATTTTCAACAGTTTCCGCGTGCCGAACCATCAATGGGAACTAATGAAATATTCCAAATATTGCTATGGCCATTCCCAAATAGAAAACCCATTCGTATAAAAGATTTAATCAAACTGTTTTTTCGCTTGTTAACCATATCGTTAAATGTGCACTGAAATTTTGATTTTGGTTTTTTTAATTATTTTACTTTTTTATTTTTACTGCCCAAGTGATTTCTGCCCAAATGATCGGCTCCCACCAAATGTCATCTTGCTTAAAGACTCTCAATGAGCATAAAGATTCTCTTATTCAATTTTTTTGTTTTAATATTTATTATTTTTAAATTCTTAATTTTTTGTTTGCGTCTAAGGCGTGAATATTTAAGGAGAAATTATTTTCGAGAATGATATACAAAATTTTAGTTTAAAATCTATGGGTTACAAAATTGAATTAAAATTCTAACTAGATTCCATATGAATATAAATCTAACTTGTAAGATGGAATCAAACTGTTAAAATAGTTCAAGCGATCTTATAGTAATTAATTCCTAGACTCCCCGATATTATTTATATGTTTATTTTGACTATTAATATTAAGGAAGCGATTTATCTTTTTTTAATCATTTGGAGTTATGCATTTAGAATCAATAAAGAATTTATTTGTCACATTAAACTTGGGCTTTGAAAATCGCTTGCATTTTAAATTCTATTGAAATAACAGCAAAATCATACTTTTGAGAAAATTTTTTGCTTTGAATTTGTAAAACATATTTGTCACAAAAGTTGTTTAACCCATCAATCGACCTTGTGTTCCTGCGCCACGCTGATCTCACCGGTGGCCATAATCATCTTGTACACTTTTCAGTCCTCGAATGTTATGTTGTCTACCGGATTAACCTTTTTCTCCCAATACTCCTCAAATAAGGTATCCAAGTTTTAAAATTTCTATCCTAACAAGGATGCGAAAATTTTCTTTTGAAATTTTGTAGCTAACTATTATTAGTTTAGTTAGATAACTACGTTTAATTTACAAGTTAGTTAGATAACCATATTTTTAATTAATTTTTAAAATTTTTGGAAAATATTTGTTTTAATTTTTGCTCAACTCCCGAGATTTTATTCGGGATTTCGAGATTTGTGACTTTGGCAAATCTTGATCCCGAAAAATTGTCGGGATCCAGATCCCATACAATTAACTACCTATAACAAGTCTGATTGATATTGCATTTTTTTACCATTCAACATCATTGGAAGTTAGCCATGGGCTCTATTCACTCCATCGAGGAATTCCAAATTTTCATGACCACCATATTCGCAATAAATACGAACTGAACAGTGATTATACCCAGCACTTGAATAATTGGCAATCTTTTCAATATTCAGCTCAAAGATGAGTCCATTGTTGTCATAGTTTTTGCCGTTCATCAAAGTTATAGAGGCAGCGAACCAAATGCAGATAATGGAGTTCAGTAACATAGTCAGTTGAGTGTAATAGTATTTCATTCTGATTATAATATAGAGATTTTTGGATATATTATAAGTTTGCATAACTTTTCCCTTAGTAAAGAGTTAAAAAAAGAGAGGAATAGAAAGAAAGGGAGGAAAAGGTCGTACAGTGTCGAGAAAAGTAAAAACAACTAAAAAAATACTCCCTGCAGGGCTGGGCACGGGCCTTAAAAATGCAGGCCCGGCCCGCTTCTTGCTCGCCACTGATCAATGATCATGTCAATAATATGTTTCTGCTGATGTGAAAGTGACTGATGAAGGGTATATGGGTTTCAAAATATCGTTCTATCCTTTAACAATTGTTAATCAAAATCAATCAATAGGTGCTGGCCGATTTGCGATGAAGCAAAGATTTGTTTTCGGATCCACCCTTTATTTCATATAAAATTCATTTTCTAAAAAATAATAGTGCCATATTTTCCTGTTTTACCATGGCGCTTCAGCGTAGACTCCTGTAATGCCCATTTATTTTTTAATGGCCCAACACCTCCATAAATATATTTTGCCCATTTGACCATGTGAAGGTAACATAAATTGTATTTTGCTTCAAATCCCATTAATATTAAGCTAGCGGCATCGATTTTTCCCCAAAAAGAAGACATTCTTTACAAATTACAACTTATGAATAAATTTGAATAGTTTTTTTTTAATTGAATAAAGAAGAGAATGAAGTAAATTTTTCTTACAGGCACTCCAAAAAAATTATTTTCCGGCAAAAAACCTAACTAAAGTCCAATTTATTAAATAAATCATATAGGGATTTGAACAAAAATAATATTTATATCCTGATCCCTAATCCGAACCTTTGAATGAAGAATGAATTAATAAAAATTGTATATGCATCAATTTTTTAAAATTTTCCTTTTAATCAAAGTGGTTTTTTGGGTGTACTGAATGTGATGAAAATTGTTTTATTATGAAAAAAAGGTTGGCTATTAAAGTTGGCTATTAGGATCTTATATAAGTTGGGAAAAGTCTTTGCATTTTTTATGTATTCAAATAGTATATGTGGAAAATGTATGAGAATAAAAATTAAAAATAATAATATGAGATCATAAAAGGTAAGGGAATAATGAGATGAGAAAATAACAGGAGAGAGTAAAGTGTTGTGAAGTAATTGCTAAGGAATAAAACGGAAAATAAATGAGATCAGAAATTTAAGAAATAAGATGGAAATCATCGGGATACATAAACCATAATTGAAAAAACTTTTTATAAATCATATGCTTTAATTATCATGCCAATTTTGAATTGATGCAATTATGTTAAATCAGATCAATATGGAAGGCAAAAAAGGAATAGATTAAATTTTAAGTGAATTTATTATTAGATGGAGGGAAAAGAAGAATCTGAATTTCTGAATTCAATAATAATTTGGTCCCTTTAGTTTGACCCGACTTGGCCATCGATGCTGTACACGCCTTTCCATTCACAAGGTTCTTATGCTTTCCACCTCGTTTGGTTTCGGCGAACTTCCGGATGCGAATCAACCTTAACATTGAAGATCACATCAACCACACCGTGCTGAGTCGTTTCAACAAAAAGTGCCATAATGGGCGTTTCGGCCAAAAGTGCCAAAATGGAAGAGTAGTCCCTAAAAACTTTTTTGTAAGACAAGTTAGACAAAAAGTATAAACAGCGAAGTTGTTCAGAATTTTATGCTGATTCTGATGATATAAAAATTATTTTGAATTTTCGGTCAAAATGTCGAAATCTTTCAGTTTTATTGAAAATTAGGTTTTTCCTAAAAATTTCGACATTTTGACCGAAATTTCGAAATAATATTTTATGCCATCAGAATCAGCATAAAATTCTGACCAATTTTGCTATTTATACTTTTTGTCTAACTTGTCTTACAAAAAAGTTTTTAGGGACTACTCTTCCATTTTGGCACGTTTGGCCGAAACGACATAGCACCCAACCACACTTAGACATTGCTTATATTTGTTGACCTCCATCTAAACACTGTCGCAGCAAGAACAATTTGAGCTCGCGAATAGTTTTTATCTGAGGAGTAACTATATACTAATTGGCGTTGAAACATATTCAAATTTTTTTCATCAAGTTTTTCATAATTTTTGCGTATCTTCTAAAGATGGATTAATTTAAATAACAAATTTTCTCAATCTTTTTGTAAATTTTTATTGTTTGCAAAAATTAGAAAATCCAGAAATAAGCAAAACCAAAATTCAAAATCTAAGCTGACAGGCTAAACTATAAAAAATGATATAATTGGAAAATTATTATAAATTTTGGTCTTTTAAAAAATTTTGCCTGATCTTTTTTCGAAATAGTTTCTAAATTGAATTGGAAGCTATAGTACACTTATCAATTTAATTTAAATTTGGCGCTTTATGCGGCAAATGCTACTACTTATTGAGACGCAACCAGGTGAAAGTAAGGGAAGTATTAAAACTAACATAAGAATTTTTTTTAATTTTTACAGATCTAAAAAGATTAGGAAAACGTTCGATAATTTTTTAAACATACATCTTGTCTAAGAATGCCCATTTAAATAATTGAGAAATTTTGTTAAAATCGATTTTTCAAGTTTTGGACGTTTTATGGAATCATAATTCTTAAAATTGCCATTTTACTGTATCTCTAACCGAAAATTCGACGGTCCAAGGACATTGCCAAAAATATGTGATTTGCCCGTTCTTTGTTTCATTGGAAGCCACTATATCGAGTCCCAAGTACCAAAGTGGCCAGAAGTCATCCACATATGGCACCTGATAAGCTTCCCACATTGTTCGATTGAACAATTCTCCAAGCTTATACACAGCATCGCAGGGGATTTATCTGAATATCGCTAATAAGTCTAATTATTTGAATTATTACAAATAATTAAATGTAAACAATAAAAAATTATTGTGAAATTATTTGTTAAATTCTTCATGGATTTAAACAATCTATTGCTCAAATACTACTATAAAATTATTATTATTTTTTGACTTTTTTATTAACAGAAGTGGACATAAGTAGTGTGGATACCTATTTGTAATAAATGGGGAGGTATTTAAGAATACTTCAAAAACTTTAACCTAAATACGTTTAAATTGGGCCATTATATAATAAATTATAGCCAAAATTGTATTTTGGCCAATTTGGTCAATTAATTTGGACCTTAATTTTTGGCAATGGTTAATTTTCTTAACTCACAGCTAATTTATTCTGCCNATCATTTCCCAAACAAAATGCGCGTCAGATATAGATAAACGGCAAAATAGAATGTCCAACGGCAAAAGGCAAGAGATCAAAGACAAAAACAGCAGTTTTTGGCAGAAGCAACCACAAATATTCCGGACCAATTTTCCTTCGACCTATGCCAAGCATTGATCGCCGCAAACATCCCATTCAACAAATTGGACAACCGAAACTTCCGCAGTTTTTTGGACAAATATTGCGGTAAAGCAATTCCATGCGGGCAAACCATGAGAAATTATTTGGATCTTATTTTCAAACAGGTTTTCTATATTAAAATTAAAAAATTAAAATTAACTTCAGAAAATGGAGCAGATCAAAAAGGAATTTGTAAATTCTTAAAAAAAATTAGATACTAGAACTTTAAGTGAAAATAGCACTTTGGTCAGCAAATTTTAGAACATTTTAACTTCACTACAAAAACTATTAAGAGTGAAAAAAATATTAACGATTTTTTAGTGCTCTGAGTTCAAAAGATATGTTTTTGGAAAACCAGCATGCGTTCCATAGTAACTTAGATAGCTGCTTAAAATTTCATTAAGTAAAATCTAAATCCTGATCTCAAAATTCGGGATCCCGACCGGGATTCCGATCCCGTACAACTGATTTATGTAACGGAGATAATGCAATTAGATTTCCAAACATTAAAATTTTGCCAAATTCAGATTTTTCACTTTTTAAGAACTTTTTGAATTGTTTGTTTGATAATCATTCTATGGTCCAACTTCATACAAAATGATGTCAAAAAAAGCTCAATACTTAAAACTTTGAAAAAAAAAACTTTTAAATTACCATATACCTAATCTTGTACTCATCAGAACAACGAAAGCATATTATAAAGTAGTAGTGTGCAGCGGGATCGGGATCCCGGCCGATTTTCGGGATCGAGATTTGCCAGAGTCGATCCCGATCCCGGATCCCGAATATCCCGAATTTTGTTCGGGATTTTTGACAAAAAACTCAAAAACGCCAAAAAATTTAAATTAATTGATCAAAATCAATAAACATCTCCAAAAAATTGAAAATGTACTGAACTACTCTCATCAATTACATCAAGCATCTCTTCAATTACTGTTTCTGCTGAAGGGCCCACCAACAATTTGTCCAAATTTGCTTTAATGACCAATATGTTGTCAACCATTTTGACAGACAATCTATCAATAAATAAAATTTCTGTTCATAATATTGGCTAGATTTTTAGAGATCGGACAAATTTTAAAACCTGGTTCTGGTTTTTCCAAAATCTAGTTTTATAGTTTTTCCTGGTCTAAAAAACCAGAAAAAACCAGGTCAAAATGAACCTGGATCTAGGTTCTGGTTTTTTTCAAAAAATGTGAATTTTGCCCCAAAATTGAACAAATATTTTAAAAATCGATGCAAAATTAGTTATGTCCCGTTCTTTTCTAGTGTTTTTAATCAGAAATCCACCTAGTACAGCATTACGTACACAAACTCCATGCAGTGGCGTAGTCAAAAAAAATTTTCAAAGGAGGGAAGGGAGGTCCCTGGTGGACCCGCTAGGGGCCGTAGGTGAATTTTTTTTGAAGATTTATCAAATTTTCCTAAGGAAATTGACCAATTTTTGCTTTTGGCGAAAAATTTTTTTTCGTAATTTTTTCAAAAAATTTTTTAACGGGGGAACCTTTTCATTTTTTGGTCTTGGAAATATTTACGCCACTGTCTCCACATGGATTGCGTGCCGTTCTACTAGCGTACCGTACTTTCTACGTGTTTTTAGTACGGGACTACGTTATACGTGTAATACTCGAGTATGGTATTTTTTAAACTGATACGTAATTTCATCACAAAATTTCCTATAGTAGTAGGTGATACGTGCACAACTTCATAAAGTATGGTATTTATATATTCTAGTTGTACATGAGCTAATTCACATAGGATTTTTCACGGTTTAGAATTGTGAAATTTCATCAGATAAATTTATACATCATATTCTCTTAAACATACTAGGAGATGTTCGGCGGTCCCGATAGGGGCCGCCGGAGAAAATTTTGGGAATTTTTGACCTATTTCTGAAGAAAATCGATCAATTTTTGGTCAAAAGCTCTTAAGAATAATAATAATATTTTTCAAAAAAATTCGGGATCCCGGTCGGGATTGAAATTCTGAATTTTGGGATTCGGGATCCCGGCTTCGGGATTGGCCATTTCGGGATTTCAATCCCGAATCCCGATCCTGATCCCGCTGCACCCTAGGTTCTAGTGAGCTGGGTTCTATGAAGTTGTAGCCATCTGATTAAATTACTTTTTTTTTAAATTTACCTGTTTTAGAATTTTTACAATTTTATTGCTTAAAGAAAGTGGTGAAAAAAGAACAATTTGAGTAAAGTATTTTGTCGGTGAGTATTAACAATAAATTAACAAATAGTTGTTTTTTAAAATGACCCGATCAAATCTTAACCCTCTTATAATGTTATGAAGAATGGCCACCATTTCCTTCTTTTTTCACCATTCACCATTTTCTTCCTTTCATTGATGAAAATGTTTAGTAAAAAAATGAATGACAAAATAAAATATTTGGAGGGAGCAATATTCCCATGCAAAACCCAACAATCACACATTCTTAGGCAAAAACATTATTTGCTCGCAAACTAATCGGACCAAAGATCTCTGTCGCAAAAACCTGATTGGATAGACCACACGCATAATCATCGACCAACCATGTCTGACACTGATCATGATCAAACATTGATCTGCTCTGTCGCTGTATTCCAAGCATTTGACCGTTCCCTGATCCCTCAATCCGTCTTCGTGAAATTATTTAGCTAGTATTGGAAAGCAGGCTGAATAAACACAATAATTCATTAAAACCAAATCCACTGGTCAAAGCTATAAAAAGGGCAAATTTGAAAAAAAATATTAGAATTAAACAAATGATTAGAGATGCTGAAAAATCCAAGACAATTACAATAGTATTTAGGCTGATTCGTTTATGTAAGAAATGTTTGTTAATTTCTAAATTATAACATGTTAAAATTTTGTGTTGATTAGAAATTTTTGAAAAAAAATTCCATATATTAATTTACGATGTGTCTAAATTTACAGGGATGATATATATGGGAATACTGCTAGAAAGCTAGAATATACTGGAACATTCCTAGTTTTAGCTCGTTATTAAAAAGGATTTAGCCTGGTTACCTATAAGAACATGACCATTTTGATGTAAAATTGTTTCGTTGAAATTAAATAAAATGTAAAAAAAATGTTTTATTAGTTGCACAAATGAGTGCTGGATAATGTATTAAAATGGTATTTAATTTGGTAAATGGATGCTTTTATCTGGTAAATCATCAAAACTGGTAAAAATTATTCACTGTCCACTGTATTATATGGTCATCATATTCATCATATAAAGTAGAAAGGGTAGCTAAAAAAGAATATTCACAAGCTCACAACTTGATATTTGCCGTAAAAAAGAAAAAAGCGATAGAAAAATAGTATACAAAAAAAGAGAGAAGAGAAAGAGAGAGAGGGAGGGAGAAGGTGAGAGAGAGATTGTCCATTTTAATTGCTTTTCTTTACCAATTCGTTTGCCATTTATATTGCTATTATTGGACAGCAAAAGTGCCGGTAAAGTGCCAAATATCGCCGCCATCAAAAGTGCCATTCCGCCGATTGTAAATAAAGTTCCACCCCTCACTCCGTTACACAAGCTTTCACCGCACTCATAGCAGCTCGATTCGCCCAAGCATTTTCGGCCTTTGCAGCCATAAGAGCATCCGCTGGACAATTCTGTCAAAATGGATAGGTCTAACTTGTAAGAATACATTCTAAAATATTAAAGTCTCTTTATTCATATCCATAATATATAAATGGACGTATTTAAATTGTGCATAGGTATTTTAGCCTTGACATTTTCAGTTAACCGATTATCATTCATATTAAATCAATATCGTATTTTTATGTTGTATGCCTATGTTCAATAAGAAAAAAGAAAAAAATATATTTGCGTTTTACTATTCCATCTGGATAATGCAATTTTCAATTATAAATGTGGTTCTTGAGTTTTAATCGTTATTTAAAATTTACCATCATTGCATTTGTAGCGAATGCAAAACATTCCATGATTTTTGCACTCCATAATAGTTTCATCTACACCATCGCTGCTGGTTTCCAAATGGTAGCATCTGTCCGCTAAAAAAGAATAGTAGGTAAATTTTTTCATGTAAGAAACTTCGAACAAGGTAATGCCTAATATTTTAATTACAATCACTAAAACTGAGAAGGTCAAAAGATGG